>PVKU01009873.1:0-57660 GCA_004027475.1 Anoura caudifer | reverse complement strand
GGACAGGAAAAAAAAAAAAAAAAAGCTGGGGTAGCAGTACTCATATCAGACAAAATAGACTTCAAAAGAAGAGCCATAAAGAGAGACCCAGAAAGCAACTTCATAATACTCAAAGGAAGAATCCACCAAGAAGACATAAACATTGTAAATATATATGCACCCAACATAGGAGCACCTAAATACATAAAGAAAATCTTAGAGGACTTCAAGAAAGATATTGACAGCAACACAATTATAGTAGGGGATTTTAACACCCCACTGCCAAAAAATGGACAGATCTTCCAAACAAAATATCAACAAAGATATTGTGTCATTGAATGACACTCTAGATGAAATGGACTTAACTGATATATATAGAGCCCTTCATTCCAAAGAAAACAATACACTTGTTCAAATGCACATGGAACATTTTCAAAGATAGACCACATGATAAAACACAAAACAAGCCTCAACAAATTCAAGAAAATTGAAATCATACCAAGCATTTCTCCAACCACAAGGGACTGAAACTAGAAATCAACCCCAAGGGGAAAAACCCAAAACCCTCAAAATCATGGAGATTGAATAGCATGTTATTAAACAATGAATGGGTCAAGAATGAAATTAGGGAGGAAATCAAAAATTTCTGGAAAAAAATGAAAATGAACTCACAACAACCCAAAACTTATGGGACACAGTGAAGGCAGTCCCCAGAGGGAAGTTCATAGCGATACAGGCCTACATAAAAATAGAAACATTTCAAACAAACAACTTAACCCTACGCCTACAAGAACTCGAGGAAGAACAACAAAGACTGCCCAGAGCAAGTAGAAGGAAGGAAATAACCAAGATCAGAGCAGAATTAAATGACATAGAGACTAAAAGCACAATTCTAAGGATCAATGAATCCAGGAGCTGGTTCTTTGAAAAGATAAACAAAATCATCAAGCTTTTAAGGAGGCTCATCAAGAAAAAAAGAGGACCCAAATAAACACAATCAGAAATGAAAGAGGAGAGATTACAACTGACACCACAGAAATACAAAGGATTGTAAGAAATCACTATGAAGAACTGTATGCCAAGAAATTTGAAAACCTAAGTGAAATGGACAAGTTTCTAGAAAAATATAATCTTCCAAAACTCAATGAAGAAGAAGCAGAAAGCCTGAACAGACCAATAACAGCAGATGAAATAGAAGCAGTAATCAAAAAACTCCCAACACACAAAAGCCCTGGACAAGATGGTTTCACAGGAGAATTCTACAAAGCATTTAAGGAAGAGCTAACCCCTATCCTTCAAAAACTATTCCAAAAAATCCAAAATGATGGAAAACTCCCAAACTCTTTTTATGAAGCCAGCATCATCCTAATCCCAAAAGCAGATAAAGACACAACAAAGAGAAAACTTTAGGCCAATATCGCTGATGAACATGGACGCTAAAATCCTCAACAAAATATTGGCAAACTGCATCCAACAATACATTTAAAAGATCATACATCATAACCAAGTGGGATTCACCCCAGGGGTGCAAGGATGGTTCAACATTTGCAAATCAGTAAATGTAATGCATCACATAAACAAAAGCAAACACAAAAATCACAGGATCATATCAATAGATGCAGAAAAGGCATTTGATAAGGTACAACACCCATTTATGATAAAAACACTCAGCAAAGTGGGAATAGAGGGATCATTCCTCAACATAATAAAGGCCATATATGAGAGACCTACAGCCAACATCATACTCAATGGGCAAAACTAAAATCTTTTCCACTAAGATCAGGAACAAGACAAGGTTGTCCATTTTCACCACTTCTATTCAATATAGTATTGGAAGTCTTAGCCACAGCAATTAGACAGGAAAAGGAAAGAAAAGGCATCCAAATTGGAAAGGAGGAAACAAAACTATCATTGTTTGTAGATGACATGATAGTGTACATAGCAAATCCTATAGACTCGGCCAAAAGGCTGCTCAACCTAATAAATGAATTTGGCCAAACAGCTGTATACAAAGTCAATATCCAGAAATCAAAGGCATTTTTGTATACCAACAATGAAATAGCAGAAGCAGAAATCAAGATAAAAATCCCATTTGATATATCAAAAAGAAAAATAAGATACCTAGGAATAAACCTAACCAAGGAGGTAAAAGACCTGTATGCAGAAAACTACACAACACTGAAGAAAGAAATCAAGGAGGACACAAACAAATGGAAACATATACCATGTTCATGGATCGGAAGAATTAACGTCATCAAAATGTCCATACAACCCAAAGCAATTTACAGATTCAGTGCAATACCTATTAAAGTACCATGGCATATTTCACAGACATAGAACAAACACTTCAAAAATGTATATGGAACCATAAATGACCCCAAATAGCTGCAGTGGTTTTGAGAAAGAAGAGCAAAGTAGGACAGATCACAGTACCTGACACCAAACTGTATTACAAGGCCACTGTAATCAAAGCAGCCTGGTACAGGCATAAAAACAGGCACATAGACCAGTGGAATAGAATAGAGAGCCAAGAAATAAACCCAAGTCTGTACAGTCAATTAATATTTGACAAAGGGGGCAGCAACAGAAAATGGAGTAAAAATAGCCTCTTCAGCAAGTGGTGTTGGGAGAACCGGACAGCTACAGGCAAAAAAAAAAAAAAAAAAAAAAAAAAAATGAAATTTGAGCACCAATTTACACCATATACAAAAATAAATTCAAGGTGGATAAAAGATTTAAATATAAGCTGTGACACCATTAAGTCCTAGGGGAGAATATAGGCAGGAAATTCTCAGACATTTCACGCAGCAACATTTTTACTGATATGTCCCCTAAAGCAAGGGACATAAAGGAAAGGATAAACAAATGGGATCTCATCAAAATTAAAAGCTTCTTCACAGCTAAAGAAAACAGTATTAAAAAGAGAACCAACTGTATGGGAAAACATATTTGCCAATGATACCTTAGACAAGGGTTTAATCTCCAAAATATATAAAGAACTTACACGACTCCACTCTCCAAGCAACCCAATTAAAAAAATGGGCAAAAGACTTGAACAGACACTTCTCCAAGGAGGACATACAGAGGATCCAGAGACACATGAAAGGATGCTCAGTATCGCTAGCTATCAGAGAGATGCAAATTAAAACCACAGTGAGATACCACTTCACACCAGTCAGAATGGCCATTATAAACAAAGCAACAAACAGAAGTGTTGGAGAGGTTGTGGAGAAAAGGGGACCCTAGTGCACTGTTGGTGGGATTGCAGACTGGAAAAAACCACTATGGAAAGCAGTATGGAATTTTCTAAACACTAAAAATGGATCTTCCTTTTCACCTGGCAATTCCACTGCTAGGATTATATCCTAAGAACACTGAAACCCCAATCCAAAAGAACCTATGCACCCCAATGTTCATAGCAGCACAATTTACAATAGCCAAGTGTTGGAAGCAACCTAGGTGCCCATCAGTAAATGAATGGATCAAGAAACTATGGTACATTTACACAATGGAATTCTATGCAGCAGAAAGAAAGAAGAAGCTCCTACCCTTCACAACAGTATGGATGGAACTGGAGAGCATCATGCTAAGCGAAATATGCCAGGTTTTGAAAGACAAATACCTTATGATCTCACCTTTAACAGTAACCTAATCAATAAAACAGACCAACAAGCATAATATAACCAAAGACACTGAAATTGAGAATAGGCTGACAGTCACCAGAGGGGGAAGGGAGGGAATTTCAGGGGAAAAGAGGAAGGGTTTAGAGCAACAAGTATGAAAGACACATGGACAAAACTGGGGTGGCGGTGGATATGGGAGGGAGGTGGGGAGGGTTGGGGAGGTGGGCTGGGATGGGAGTAAAAGATAGAAAACTGTACAAGAACAACAATTTTAAAAAGATGAAAATAAAATTTTAAAGTTATTTAAATCCATAATTATACAGCTAATTCTTAGAAGATAAAGAGACATAGTACAGTGTAGCATACTATTTATAACAGTAAGAAAACAATAGCTAACTGTTGGTGATGATAAAAATTAATTAGAACTCTGCCTGGTATGGCTCAGGTGGTTGGAGCATTGCCTGATAGCTGAAAGGTTGTGGGCCCAAAACTAGTTTGCATGTTCGATCCCTGGTCAGGCGTGTACACCCTCTGGTCTGGGTGCATGCAGGAGGAACTGACCCGTGTTTTCCCCACACATCCATGTTTCTCTCCCTTCCTCTCTTTGAAAAGCAATGAAGAAATGTCCTCCAGAGAGGATAAAAGAAAAGACAAGAAAAGAAAAAAAGAATTAATTAGAACCCATAGATGAAAGGCTCTGATGGAAAAGAAAATTTGAGCAAAAAGAGTAATTTATAAAAAGAGGAAGGTCAAGTCAAGGAACATGTCTAAAGGGCTCCTGGACAAAGGCAATGTCGTGTGGGGAGGATTGAAAATGAAAGGTGGGGTGGGTAAGGCAGGGGAGAGTAATTGGGGAAAATGGGGACAACTGTCACTGAACAACAATAAAAATTTTTTACAGATAAAATTATACAAAAAGTATATATTAACTGATTTGCTGACTTATATGATGAAAACTAGAGCAGTTTACTTACTATTCAATCTCTACAATAATATATGCCAGGCACTTTTCTTGTTCTTTGTGTATAGAATTTCTAATGCTTCTACAGCCTCAGGAAGTAAACACTATTATTTTAATTTTATGTAAGTTCAGATAAACTAAGTGCCTTGCGCATGGTCATGCACCAAATGAATGGTGGAGTGGAGACCCAAACTCATCATTTCAAAGCTTGTTCAATTCTATTTCATATGATTTTCCAGTTTCATCCAGAAACTGATTCATTCAGAAATGAAGAGTTACAGTGAATAATATGGTCATTTGTGGGAAAATAAAATCTATATAAAAATTAACAAGGAGGACACATGCCATCTGTAAAATCATCTCCCTTTAGTTTCATGATATTATTTATAGTTGTTACACATTTTTCTTCAAACACTTGAGTCTCTTTAGCTGCTTTTTTTCATCTCTTATTGTTAGAACGCCACCCTGTTTCAGCTTATATTTCCTCATTTGTGCTCAGGATTTCACCAACAGTTAATTTCAATTTACTACCTATTCTCTCCAAACATCTGTCATCAGGAATTTTAAATTTTGTAAGTATAAAGTTTTAAGTGAGAAAATCTCCCCTTCCAAGCTGTATTAGCAACTCAGCCTACAGTGCAGTTACTGACCTAGTTATTAAAGCTAGAATTATTGGACCATTCATTTTCTTTCTTTATTTCCTACATCAAATTAGTCTTCCAGTTCAAAAATGTTTCTCCATCCTTCCTTTCTACACCTACCAAATGGCCTTAATTTACCTTCTCCCAATTTTGAAACCAAAAATTTCATTAGGCAATTAGCTACTTTTTGTGACCATTAGATTCCCTCCCTTTAATCTTCACTGACTCCTAAAATATTTTGTGTACAATATAATGCTTAGAAAAATTGTTACTTCCTATAATTAGAAAACCCACAGTTTTACAATTATATTGTGCATAGCCCAACGTTCTATGGAAATGGCCTAAATGGAGTTATGTCACCTATAAAGAAACTGAAGTCCATGTATGGCTTTTCCAATTTTTTGTTGTTTTCCATAAAGCCAATTTTACTTTTTCAATGTAAAATCTAAAGCAGAGATTCCTGAACTTTCTCAGTTTAGTGACATTAGCATCTCAGAAACGTTTCAGTGTTTCTGGACAATAAATAGAAGAAAGATAGATAATCATAATCTTTAAAGATTTACTTATTTAAAAGACAGCTGTAAACAACCTATTAAGTATTCATGTTCTAACAATTTAGTAGCTGTTTGATAAAATAATACACATAAAATGAAAAGATTAATATTTTAATTGAATCTTCTAAATAACCGCAATTCCTCACTGAGATGACATCTGTGTCAACTGGTACCACACGATTTCTTACAGCCTGGACTCAGATTGTTCACTACCACCCTTGTTTTCTGTTTCACATTGAGTTTGCTTTTTCTTACAATTACCTTGTAAATCCAACCTTGTAAAGATGTGATGTTAACAAAAGGAAGGCAGTGTGATCCAGTGTTGAAGTTTTGAACTATCTGAAGTCAGCCTTCACACAATGACAATGGCTGGGCACCATTGTGTTTCCACAGAGTACCTAAAATATTAAGGGGCATTTTTCTAAATTTACTGCAGTGACCTGGGACGATTTGGCACACAGTATGAGAATCATTCACCTAAAATAAAAAGAAACAAGCAAAACATTCCTACAAGTCCTGTTTTCCTTTGTAACTACATTGCTTAATAATTTAGATATAATCAGTTGCACTAACCCAAAATATAATTTAAAAGAGGATTTACATCTTTCATTTTGCTGTCTTAGATCATGGCAGAGGCAGTGGTTTGGTTTCTAACAGTATTTATATTTTTAGAATGGTAGTGGTTAAATTTGGGCCTGTGTGAATGTTTGCCATAGACCACTGAATATCTGACAAAGCCTACAGATGCCTTCTTAGAATAATGTTTTTCAAAATACAAAGGAAATATATAGTCATAGTGGAAGTCCTAGCTAAGGTAGTAAGACAAGACAATAAATGTATACATACTGGGAAGAAAAAAATAAAAGTACTTTTTCCATATTGTCTAGGAAATTAAGAATCAACAACAACAAAAAGACTTTTGGAACTAATAAGCAATAATAGGACGGTCTTAGGGCACAAGGTTTATATACAAAAGTCAACTGCTTCCCTATAAATCACCAATGAAAAAATAGAATTACAAACATATTACCATTTGTATAGCACCCCCAAAATAAAATACCTCAATATAACTCTAACAAAACATGTACAAAATCTATGTGAGGAAAACTACAAAATCTAACGAAAACAAAAAACTAAATGGAAAGACATTTTATGTTCATATATAAGAAGATTCAATGTCATTAAGATGTCAGTTCTTTTCAACTTGATCCACAAATTCCATGCACTCCCAAAAAAAATCCCAGTAAGTTATTTTGTGTATATCAACAGATTGATTCTAAAGTTTGTATAGAGGGGCAAAAGATCCAGGACAGCCAACACAGCATCAAAGGAGAACAAAGTCGATGACCTACACTACCCAACTCAAAGACTGGACAGTGTGGTTATGGTGAAAGGCTGGAAAAGTGGGTCCATAAAACAAAATAGAGAGCTCATAAATAGACCCACAGAAACACTGTCAACTGATCTTTGAAAACGGAGCAAAGGTAATACACTGGAGAAGAGGTCATCTTGTTTTTATAAATGGTGCTGGAACAATTAACATCCACATGCAAAAAATAAAAATAAAAATAAAAGATTCCAGATACTGACCATAAACCCTTCAGAAAAATTTAACTCAAAATTGATCATAAGCCTAGTGTGAAAGAGAACACTGTGAAAATCATAGAAGATAACATAGGGGAAACCTACATGGCAGTGGGTGTGGCC
The DNA here is from genome assembly GCA_004027475.1 of Anoura caudifer. Taxonomy (NCBI): domain Eukaryota; kingdom Metazoa; phylum Chordata; class Mammalia; order Chiroptera; family Phyllostomidae; genus Anoura; species Anoura caudifer. Next base: position 50,195 of record PVKU01009873.1, on the reverse strand, counting down.
ATGCCTTTTTAGATACAATACCAAAGGCATGAAAGAAATAATTGATACTTCGTATTTCGTTAGAATCAAAAAGACTCTGAGAAAGTCACTGTGTGGAGAATAAGAAGAAAGCTACAGACTGGCAGAAAATATTTATGAAAGACATATCTGGCAAAGGGCTCTTATCCAAAATATATAATAAAGAACTCTTAAAACTCTGATACTTCACAGCTCATAGAGCATAATATAAAGCAAGCGAGTGAAGCAGTATCCAACATAAGACAGAGAGAGATTCTTTGGTGTTAATTTGTCTAAACTAAGCTCCTGGCTGCCCAGTATTACTGGTTTCAGACAGGCATTGTTGCTTTTATTTCTCATTTTTTCAGCATCACAGCTGGCTGTTGCATGCAGTGTGCCCCCTTATGTAGATCTGCACTTAAGTGCACTCCTAAACCCCCTACCAGTTGCTCTAGTGCTAAGATACATGTTCAACAGCAAAATGAGTACTTCCATGCAAAACTAATGTCACAGATACAAGACAGTTTAAACTAATGGTGGGGGAACAATAGGGGCCTGGAAAGTTGGAAAATTCTAGTTTAAGGAATGGCTAATAGCTTAGTAATCAATGCATGTAAAAGTTATTGTGCCAGGAACTGAAGGTATGACCCACTTGGACTGGAAGAAACCACAAGCAGTTCTTCCTTTGTGCTGCAAGCAATTCAAGATGGTATCTGAGCCATTGTACTCCGGAAGTGACCACCTCCTGGGACACAGCTAAAGACCACCACCTGAGGCTAGAATGCTGCAGGGTTTTTTAATCCAATTAACTTTACCCTGAATTCCATACCCTTTACCTGCACTTTGTTCTCCTTATAAGAAGGGCCATTTTAAAATGGAATTTAGGACAGTCTGGTAGCATACAAATTCACTGTCTTCTCAGATTGCTGGTCATCTGAAGAAAATGCCCATAAAGATTCAAAAAAAGAGAACTCTTAAAACTCATCATGAAAGTAAACCACCAGAAACTTGGCTTAAAAGTGGGCAAAATACCAGAAACCTCAAAAAAGAGGATATAAAATAGTAAATAAGCATGTGAAAATATGCCTAACAACATACATCATTAGGGAACTGCAAATTAAACCAACAGTGTACACCTAGCAGATGTCGAAAAGCCGAAATACAGCACCAAATGCTGGAGAGGATGTGGAGTGACAGGTATTCACTCATTGCTAATGGAAATGTAAAGCAACACAGCCAGTTTGGAGGATAGTTTGGCATTATTTTTTACAAAATTAAACATGTTCCTACCATGTGATCCAATAATTGCACTACATGGTATTTATTCGGAGTTGAAAATTCATGTCCAAACAAAATTCTGCACATAGATGTCTGTAATAACTTAATTTTATCTGCCAAGACTTGGGTGCAGCCATGATGCCCTTTCAGTAGGTGAAGGGATAAATAAACTGCGGTACATTCAGACAGTGGAACATTATACAGAGATTAGGAGAAACATGTTAGTCATGAAAAGACATGGAGGAAATGTAAGACCTTATTACTAAACAAAAGAAGATACTATGAAGAAGCTGTTAATTCCAACTATATGACACTTTGGAAAAGGCTAAACTATAAAGACAATAAAAAGATCAGCAGTTGCAGAAGTTAGGTGGGGAGGGAGAATTGAATATGGAGAACATAGAGGATTTTTAGGGCACTGAAACTACTCTGTCTGATACTATAAACTGTGAGTAAATTTCAGTACACATTTGTCAAAACCCATACAAAGTGAAACACCAAGAGCGAACCCTCATATAAACTATGGACTTTGGGTGACAATTATTTGTCAATTTCAGTAACAAATAGACCCCTCTGATGCTGGGAGCTGACAGTGGGAGAGGCTGTGTGTGCGTAGACAGTGTACGGACCCTGTGTCTCCCGTCAGCCAAATTATGCTGTGAACCTAAAGCCGCTCATAATATATATGTGTATATATGTATGTGTATATATAAAAATAGGATTACAAAGGAAACAGAAATAGAGCATTAAAATATTTTTAAAAGTGTACCATGTAGTCATATATTTGTCAATTATGAAGAAATAACATGATCGAATAGGTCAATTATTCATCAAAATCTTGAAGTAATAATCCATGTGATAATATCATTAGAAATTTTCAACAACTATAGTCATGTAAAATATCTCTGCATTTTAATTGTTGTCAAAGTCATAGGTGCCACAAATATTATTGCCTACTTTTATAATTGCAGAGGTTAACAAAATCAAATATGCAACTTGTTTCCCCAGCTAATTTCTACACAAAAATCTTTGGGGTTTTTATGAAATAAAGGTCAAGAACCATGATCAGTATGTCTTGTTACGGCAGAGAAGTTCTCTTAGAAAACTGGTTCTGTAGTATGATGAGAGTTGATTCTGAAATCAGCCTAGAGTCTGTGTTTTCTTTTTTACAATTAAGGTATGCCTGTACCTCTAAAATTCTTCTTTTAAGCTAACAAGAATAGATTCTCTTTCTGCAATAAAAAAATTTGTTATAGCCCTCGCTGTTTTGTCTCAGTGGATTGAGTGCTGGCCTTTGAACCAAAGAGTCTCTGTTCGATTCCTAGTCAGGGCACGTGCCTGGGTTGCCAGCCAGGTCCCCAGTAGGAGGCATGCAAGAGGCAACCAGAGACTGATGTTTCTCTACCTCTCTTCTTCCCTTCCCCTCTCTCTAAAAGTAAATAAATAAAATCCTTTTAAAAAGAAATTTGTTATATACGGTAATAAGAATAAAGAATGTGTCAGGAATTCAGAAATGTAGGTACTCTAGACCCTTTCTCCACCAGCTCACCTCCAATGATAGGAGTAGTATCCACAGAGCTGTACAATTTGGAGTTATAGATTAGATTTCCTTTGGGAAATAAACAAAAAACTAAAACAAAATTTGCATTAACTAAGGAAATTGACACAATCAGAGAGGAGACTTATAAAGGTCTGTATTTTTGAATATTGCTTCTTGCTACACCACATTGTTTCCATTTTCATTTCATACAAGAGAAAGACTGTGCCATAGCGAAGCCCTACATCTTCAGGAAGGTCTTATGTTCAAAATAGAGAAAACTCATGGAAACAGACAAGAATGGTGATTGCCAGGAGAGGTGGAGGAGGGAACAGCAGGGATAAATGGTGATGGACCGAGATTTGACTTGCAGGGGTGACAGCACAATACAGTGTACAGATCATGTGTTGTGGGATTGTGCACCCGAAACCTGTATAATTTTGTTAACCAGTGTCACCCCAATAAATTCAATAAAAAGGGGTAAAAGGAAGGTCTTATTACATAACATCCATGTAAAATAAACAAACTAATAATTGTTTTAAGAGACTGGTGAGATGTTTTGTAATGTTATTACTTAAGTAATTTTGCTGCTTCCTCATCTATACTTAATCTCAAGGAACAGTCCAATATGTACATGAGAAAAAATGGAATGTGAATAAAGTACTCTAAAATCCTTACCATCAGATTACTGATATGACTTGTTCCCTGGATATTACTTTGTTGAATTATGGAAGGAAAAGCACAAGTGAGATTGTTTTTATATATAATTTAAGATTGGATTCTCTTTTGTATGGCAGGTGAGCAAGAGTAGAATATGTGTGGGTGTGCGAGTAAAAGAGAAACAGCAAGAGAACAGACTCAGAGTTCAAGGTTCATACTCAATAATGCAATCTGAACTATTACCCAAGGCCAACATCCGAGAGCTATTCAGATCATTTCTGCACTATAAAAGTTGCTGTCCTGAGGATGAGGCTTTTATGGATTTTTTTTTTTCATGCAAGGAACTTTATTTCAAACGGAGATTTCAATTGCATTCTGTTGGACCTCAATAAATCTGAGCCAACAACTGAATTGCTGGAGGGAACGATAGAACTGAATGAGATATAAAAAGATTTACTGTTAGTCAATGTGTGGAGAGAAATTCATGTAACCATTAAAAATTATATTTTCCAACCAAAAGAAAAAAATGACGTGAGCGTCCACCTGTATCAACAGATTGCTAATGAAATGCAGAGCTGTTAATCCAGGCGATGTCTAGAGCATCTCCTGTGTCATAAGTGCATCTGACAACGTCCAGTGATCCCCCCCAAATAAATAAATAAATAAATAAATAAATGCAGCAACACACATTTTGTAGATTGCATCATCCTTGAAAGTCCACACAGAGGAAAGCAATTCCCACCAGCTTTAACCTGTGAATTATGTCTGAAAATACAGTTATTACAATTTTCCATTTCTGAGCTGATGGCTGGCTGTGCCCACCTTCCTGTAAAGTTGAATTTCTTATCTCTGAAGTGAGAGAGAAAGTCAATGTAAAACAATATAAAACGTCATCATGAGTAAACTTCTAAAAGATGGATTTGATTATTTTCAGACTGTGCTGAATGAAACACTTATCTGAACTTCCCTCTTTTTCTATGTTTTTCTTTAATTAGTCTATAGTTTTTACCAAAGTCATAGAAATATTACCATATAGATACATACATATATATAGATGTGCATATTTATATATATTTTTGTGTGTATATATATGCGTATTTCAAAGCTATATCATTTCATTTATGTCTCTCCAAACAATTTTATTGTTTTAAAAATGCTTATTTTAATGAAATGAAAAATCAGAACTTTAGTAATAGTTTCTTTAGGACTCCCTATCTTTACAAATTTACTTGTAATTTATGTCAGTATGAGTATATATCATCCAACATGTATATGTTAACTGCTAACTATTGTTTTTGACTAGACTCAGTCAGAGGAGAAAATTTATGGTTAGATTAGGATCAATCAAATGAGGTATTGCTGTGAATTGGGATGCATAGGTAGATATATTGAAAGATGGATACATAGATAATTCATATGGAGAATTCTAATCTTCGCTCACCTACAAAATTTGCTGGCAATGATGCAATTGCCCAGTTATTTTCCCCCTGAAAATATCTAAAAAATTAATGTGATAATGAGTCAGCAAGAAAGAACCAGCACGATATGTAGACTGTGAGAACTTTATCCTCACTTTTAAAAATTATAATTTTCATCCAGTTGAATTTCTCAGTATATCGTCTTTACTTGAGATTGAAGACTTGTGTTTGTGAATTTACCTTGCCTGTATGTACCGCAGCAAACAGACTCATCGACCACCAAAGAACCTGCTTATGACAGCTGTTCCTCAATATCTAAAAGGACTAGAAATGTGGAGTTTGAAGGGTGAGATGATCTTTATTTACATTTTTTAATGAGGAGGAAAATAATTTACAAAATAGATGGCTATGTCCTGTAATCAGAAAGTATCATGATAGGTTAGAAAAGATAATAATATTCATTATTACTTGTCTCAGTTTTTTTCTATCAGTAAGCAATTTAATACTATGACTGTAATTTTCAATAAGTTATTTTAATAAATGAAGTAGTTGGCAAATTGAAGAATAATGGAACAAAAAACTACTGAGATTAAATAAATATGAAAAGAAAAATGTTGGGATCTTGTAATCTTAAAATTAGGGAAAATGTTTTGGCAATACTGAGAGTAACAAGTGAAGAAAAAGACTTTGGATATATCTAGGTTTGGGAAGTTTTATACGATACTGTGGTTCATAGTAAAACTATTCTGAGGTTCATGAAATCTTTCTGATTAAAGAGTAAAAAAGGAATTCTGATACAGCCAATAACATTAATTCACTTTTTAAAAATTTCATACCCATACATTCTGGTAATTTAACTAGAAATACAGTACCATTTATTTAGGCAAAACAAAACGAAACAAAACAAACCCTGCTGGCCAGGGAGTGTAATTATCAGTTCAACTTAAAATTTATAAATTACATTATAAATTAACATGATTTTTATATGTAATCCAAGTAATACCCAGGATCCTATGGGGCTAGTATTCTTCAGAAGAACATTAAACGAGATACAATCCTGCTATCCAAGGTCATGTAAATATTTCTAATTTTTCTAGCTATTTGCTTGTATTTCTCAAAGAACATTAAGGGGTACCCAAATCATGGTATAAGACTTTCCAAGCCTAGATAGTCCCCAAAGTCTTTTCTTCACTTGTTACTCTCAGTATTGCCAAAACATCTTCCCTGACTTTCAGTTCAAAGGCTGGGAATCAATCCACCTAGCCATGCCAGTCGGGGCAAATCTTGTTTGTTTGTCTGAAATTTCATTTATTTATTTTTAGAGAGAAGGGAAGGGAGGGAGAAAAAGGGCAATAAAGATCAATGTGTGGTTGTTGCCTCTTACATGCCCCCACCTGGAGACCTGGCTGGCAACCCAGGCATGTGCCCTGACTGGGAATCCAACTGGTGGGCAGCCCTTTGGTTTGCAAGTCAGCACTTAATCCACTGAGCCACACCGTTCTAATTTTCTAATTCTATCTCCTTACTCTAGTTTTATGAGTATCCATCACAAAATTTTAGGACTCAAGCTGACTGTCTACCCAAAATGTAGAGAAACTGGAAAAATTATATACAGAAATCTTCTTGGAGGTAGATAAATCTCAGGGTTTAGTTGTGGAAAGTGATGCAGTAATAAATATTGTTATCACTTACTTTTATATCTTTTACTGCTCTTACATGTGTATCAGTCTTTATGAATATGTTAATTAATTTGTTCCTTTGAGAAAAATATTTCTGGTTTTTGGCTAAGAAAAAACTCAGGTTTCTAAAACTACACATTTCAAATAATACCAAACTGTGGTTACCTACTATGGTTAAAATTTGGCTTTTGCCAATTAGTAATAAATTGATGTGAATACCTTTTCATCATACAGCAAAGCAGATCCATTTTCAGTAGGTGAGCTATTAAGTACTCTTTTTAAATTTTTTTACCATAAAATTATTTTTAGCTAAAAATTGATGTATTTCTAATCTCTGTGAGTATACATTATCAGTTTGGATTAATCAATTTATCAAAAAGAGAACAATTTTGAAATGAAATATATACATGGTTAATGCACTCTAGTAAATAATTCCCACCAGAAAGAACTTGTACATCCATTGAAGTGTTGAAAGCTTATGTTTACCTTTCTCATGCTCTATTGAGAGTATTTTCCAATATGGTGGCATGTATACACCTGTTTTGTTCCACACAGTGGATCAGAAAATGCATGAGGACAAGAGCCAGGTATAACTCATTTGGCACTTTCCCTTCTATACTGGTAGAGTGCCTAGTACGTGATTTTATATTTGGACTCTTTGCAGAAACATGGAATTTGTAAAAGACTCACAACAGTCAGGTGTACCAAATAATTAGTGTGGGTACAAGAGAAACATGAAAAAACAAAAACAAAATGGGAAAAAGATGTGGACCTATGAGGAGGTTTAAAAAATGCCTAGTTTTTCCTTCTGCTAGCTTTGTTGACACATACGCATTGATTTAATTGAATAACTAAATACAGAACAAAACCTGCTTCTAAATTTTTTGTAATATAATTTTATAACTAATTATAGGAATAACAAATAACTCAAACATCCTTTAATTTGTTTTATTTAGTTCATATGTTTGGGTATGAATTATGTTTTCCTTTAATATATTTGGGGAGAAAATAATCAGTAAGTTAAATAAAAAGACATACTACATATTTGCTCAAATAATAAAAAATAATCATATTATAGAGCAGTGATTTTTAACCAGTGTGCCACAAGAGGCACACTGGTGTGCTCCAAGCATTTTTAAAACATGCAGCACTTCACTATTTAGTCAAGGGCACTGACATCTTTTCTCTTGGATTGTCAGATTAAAAAGTGACAACAGTCAATACAACAATAGCCACCTGGTGTGAATGAATTAAAATTATATCTGTTTAAAAATCAGATTGGCAAAAAATATATTAGGTTCAGGAAAGGTCCATTATGGTTTTTTTTTTCCTCCCATACAATGGCTCTAATAGTGCTTAGTTGTCTTTAGCTTAATTTGAAACAGTTTTTTAGATTGTATTATGACAGCTGTCAAATCAATGTGCATTTAAAAAAACATAAAAATCGGTGAATTTTTGTGCAGTCATTTATTTTCTGTGTATTATGCTTTACTATTTCAAGAAAGGTAACAACGCAAGTGAAACACAAAAGAAAGACTTGTGCAGTGTGTGGAGAAGGTGCTGTGACTGATAGACCGTGTCAAAGGTGGTTTGCAAGTTTCTTGGTGCCATTGACATTTTGACCAAATAAAGCTTTGCTGTGGGGCTGTCTGATGCACTGGAAGATGTTTAGCATCACTCCTGGCCTCTACCCACCAGAAACCAATAGCAGGAGAGAGTCAGCATACTCAAAATATCCAAGTCAATAAAGTTATTGGTGAAAATAAAAAATGTCTTTTATTTAATGGGAAAAAATATAACGGACTTTTTGGTCAACCCTATATTTTTGGTGTGCCTCAGAATTCTAGTAATTAGTGTATATGTGCTATGAGATGAAAAAAGTTAAAGATTTCTGTACTAGAGTATATTTATTATACTCTAAACAGTCGGTAACATTTAATCTGTCCATGCATAGTTTGAGGAATGAATGCTAGTGTTCTTAGAATATATTTTTAAATGGCATCAAAAGAAATCACGATAAACACTATGTGAGGTAAGGAGTCTAGTAAGAAAATTCATTATGTTAATATTTAGAAATTACTTTTTTCCTAATTTACAAGTAAAGCAACTCTATAGTAACTCTAGACTTTGTACCCTATCATTAATTTAAAGAGATACAAATGTTTTGGATGGGAGTGGATTTCCTACTTTTTATACATACCCTATTTCTTTCTGTTAGCTAGAAACTCGAGATTCCTTGTCTAAAGAATAACATCTCAGCTTGAGCAACAGACAAACTGATAATGGAGTAGTAGTGGTAGTTTCAGTGTTGGTAGTGGTAGTTTCAGAGTTGAAGGAGGTGGTATGTGGAGGAGTTTATGGGTTTTCAGAGAGAAGGAATATCCAGGGGAAGAAAAAAAAAACCATTTAAGCCCTTTCTTATTTGTTGGTGCTTCCATTCTCCTACTAGTCAAATCTTTTCTAATCCCATTTTTAAAAAGACGGAAGAGTCTGATTGTTGATGCTTGAACATTGGAGCAACAGTTTCCCTTCCAGTCGGATATGCCATGTCCCGGGGCACATGGGACAGTGCTTCGTGGAAACCTTGAGATACCATCCTGCCTGGCTTATCCAAACTGATGATCATGGTTTTAGGTTCATCTTTTAGCTTCTAATACATGCCTGATTATTATTAGGTAGGGAGAAAAGATTGAAAAAGGTAGCATCTAGTTTAACAATTGTCAAAGTTAGCCACAAAATAACATGAGCAAGTTACCTTCTTTGATGATTATGTAGAACTAATACCACTTTCCTCTATATCCATATATTTCTTAAAGTTTGGGTGAGAAAAAATCTCAACTATATTGAGATGAATATATAATCAGATACTGAGAATCAGGGAGTTATGCATTATAATATATCCACTGTAGAACCTTTCCTGAATAAGGGCAGGGGTGGGCTGAAGAGTATAGATAAACAATTGAGTCCTGTTTCCTGTTCTTCAGTGATGGGTGTTCTGGGAAACAAAATCTGATAGACCTGAAGTAAAAGCAGAGAAAATAAGTTGTGTAGTATATAGGTTTACACTATAACTTATTCAAAAGAGGGGAATATAGACAGTTGGTATAATTAAGGAATTCTTTACTGAAAAAATAACTATGGTTTGTTTTCATACTGAGGAGTTGGGGGGAACGAAAAACTTAGGAGAGCAACACAGGGGAGAGAAAATGGGAGTAAAACTACAAATCGGGGACAGGACAATATTTCAGGAAGATGAAGGACAATGATAACGAGCAGAAGGGAGAAAACGTTTTTGGAACCTTTGTGATTTAGCCTGGCAAAACACATAATTCAGAGACATATCGTTTTTAATGGTTAAAGTTCCATAATGCCCTAATCTTTGTGTTTTAACATAGTATTGCATTCTGTATTTGCACACATTCCAATTTTTTAGGAACTGTTTGTTCACTATTGTTTTATTTATCTCTTTTCTCGACCACTTGGGAATTAGCAAATACCACTTCCTTCACATTAACACGTCCCTGGCTTCCAGCCATTTGCTTATTATCGCCTCCACTGGAGAAAACCAAACAATTAAATAAATAATGAAGCAAAATACACATTAGTCGCTATTACAACTGTTGACCATTTTGCTAATACTTTGGATGAGAAAAGAGGTTTGAAAATATTGGAGGCTCTGGTAAAGCGTCAGGTTTTCTGTGAAGCGGAACTGCTCAGACAGGAGTAGTTCAGCTCATACCTTTTAGGTGTGAAGGGGACTGCAGTTTACAGTAGGGCTGTCGTTGGCTTCGTTTTCAGGGAATGAAGGAGTGTTTACTGATCATATTTTTTTCCAACTGACACTATTAAAAAAACCTGAAGAAACTGACATCTTGAGGAAGTGTAGAGGCTATTAACATACAGGATATAAGTTTAAAAATAGTCTATGAATATGATTTTAATATTTCTAACAATTTATTTTAATGATTTGGACTTCTGCTCATGTGATTTATTACTTATATAATACATAGTGTATTTTGTAGTTAATTGTGAAAATATAAAATATGTATTTAAAGCATAGCATTTTAACATCTATTATCTACCTAAAATAGGGAATAACAAGAGGTATGGTTAACTACAATAAATATTTTGGATTAAATGTAAAAGAACTGAGAAAATAATGGGTAGATAGTAGAATTAAGGGGAAATATGAGCTCCTTTTATCTGCCTCATATTAAAAGAATTATTATTGGTGTATAAAAGAGAGCAGCCCAGTCTACATTTATAGGTAGAATCTATTAGAGAACCTCAAACTTTTGGTTTTTTATAAACCAACAAGACTTCCAATATTTTAGTTTTTTAAGATAGACCATTAAAATAACACTAAAAATGGTAATTTTAATCACCTCTGGAAATAAAAGTGAATTTAAAGGAGATGTGCATTAACTTACTATTCTATATTAGGTATTGTTTTAAAAGTGCTTATAACCTTTTTATATAAAACTACTGTCTAGTACTGTATTTACTGATATTGATGGGATATTATGTATTGTTTAAAAGCCATAACCACCTAGTACGATTCTTTAAAATAATTTAAAAATAAAAACCTTATATTGTCATTCTTGTATTATTTCACCAAGGACCCATTAACATCAATAACCATGATGATGATAGTTAATGTTTCAAAGCACATATCATACACAAAACACTGTTCAAGGTACATACACACATGTATGTATATACTTATTCATTTAATCCCCTAGTGAAAATAAAAACAATTACACTATATCACAGGTACTATTTATTTTATTGTTTTACAAGAAGCATTTATTAATTGATGAGAAAAAGTGTTTCTAAAAACCTTAAGAGACTCACCTTAAACACAACTCCACTCAGAGAACTTCTCTAGACATTGCAAGTCATATTCAAATAATCCCAAGGATCTTCTCATCAAGACTTGGGTGATGTTTGATAACAAGCACCTAGTTCTCTCCAGCCCTGCACTTCACAAATCCGCAGTCCCCACTCTGGAGCCCAGGAGAAAAATCCAGTCCAGGAGGACTGCATTCACAACAAAAAGAGTACACTCACCTAGTTTAAAAGCACCCAAGATGCTTTGCCCTTAATTTTAATCAGCACTTGTGGCATAGTTCAAGTTCGAAGGTGTTGGGCTGGTCCAACACAGGTACTAATTAATTATCATGTCTAATAGAGGAGAACTCTAAGGCATGGGGAGATTTAATGCATTATAATAGTGCATTGTCCTAGATAATACCTTCCCCAAATAATAAATAATCCAAGATCTCACAATTATGTGAATGAGGCAGGATTTAAAACAGGTAGTTGTTAAGGATTGCCCTCCGTCCTTACTGTTTTATAAATTTAAGGTGTTGCCCAAAACTCTAAATTGCTCACAGGAAAAATCCGTGAAATGAGTGAAGGCAAAAATAGATAATATGCACTAATTTTGAAACTTCATGGGGAAAGTACTAACAGTAAGGTTGGTTTTGAAAAAATATAGTGACACCCTCATCCCGGGTCTCTAAATAGAGATGACTAACAGATGTTTGGCCTGTTATATTTTTCTGTGCTTTGTGTTTTTAAATAATCAAAGGATTTTTCCCTGGCTAGTGTGATGCAGTTGGGGCATCATCTCATAAACTGAAAGGTTCAAAAGACTGTGGGTTTGATTCTGGTCAGGGCACGGGCAGAACTGATTGATGTCTGTCTCTCATGTCTGTGTTTCTCGCCCTCTCTCTCTCTCTGTCTCTCCCTTCCCTTTTCACTAAAGTCAGTAAACATGATCCTGGGTGAGGATAAAAAAGACTAATAAAAAATAATAACAATCAAAGGATTCCTATTCTTTCAGTAATTTATGCTTTCCTCAAGTTTATATCATTATTTTAAATAGATATATTTTGAGTTTCCTGTTGTCAAACAATGATTTGGGTGAACACAGCAAGTCAATATTTTAATTGTGTTATTTGCCATAAATGTGTATATTATACATGTATAATATATAAGTGTATATATTATAAATGTTATTTTTGATTTGTGTGTGCACAGCTAACTTCTACAGGCCTACCAGTACAGTTAGACTACTATTGCTCTAAAGTCCCTCTTCAATAAGTAATGACCATTTCTCCCCAATGTATTCATGATCCATTTTTCTATTATTTGATGTGGCAGATTCTCCATCTGTTATCCTGCATCTCCAGAATCTTACTTTTTCATCTGAGCATGAAGTTGCTAATAAGTAGGGAGCACTGCATGTGGGGTATGTGGAAGAACTCAGATGACTTAATGTAAAATAATCCATTAACAAAAAAAGTTATTTACATTATAAATATAAATGCACATATAAATGTATGCATATATGTGTTTCTAGTTGGTACCTAGTAAGTTTAACATTGTAGTCAATTTCTCTACACATATTAGATAATACAAGTTTTAGCAAGAATATTATTTAATGGTAATATTGAATGTTCTGAGCTCTTACTATTAGTATAGCTATCTAAAAAATCTATATATATGAGGATCTCAAGAGTCCTACAAATTTAAATGCAATTTTATATTCTATAGTTGATATTTTGATTCTCAAATATATTTTCAATAAAGTTTTAAAAATGTATTAGGTCAAAATTTTTCAGACCCTGAATTATAACCTCACTATGGATTATTGGACATCATGGGATTCTCTGAATATGGATGTGAATGATAATGACTTCTGTAGTCCAAATAGTAACTACATTTTTTTTTTTCAATTTTGTGGTGAGTGTTTTGTCTATTTGGCTCTGTAAGAGCACCATCTGGTGGCATCCAAGACTGTCAAAACAATCTGTAGACATCCTTGTTTCCAACAATTTGGTGGGGTATAGCGGTAATCTTGCTAGAATGTGGATTTTTATATTTTAGATTTGTTTTGTTTGTTCTAAATTCAAGAATGCAACTATTTATTATTTTGTATGAATATACAAAATATTGTATGGATTATACATGAAATCAAATTACATGTATGAAGTAAATGTAAGTCTATCTTCCAGCAGGATAAGAAGAAAAAATCTTTTCTTGACTTTAGAATATTAGGCAGAAGTTTACAAAGACTAAGGCTTAACCACAGGGAAATCAACTTGCTTCTAACTGAAATATATTTATCCCTGTTAAGGCTGTATTTGAGAACAGAGAGGCCATTAAAAATTGAAAAGCTTCATTGCCAGCCATTGAATTTATTCTAATCCTTTGTACTTGCAAAAGATGTAAAAATCGCAAGAACTTTTTCCTGAAAATAATACTAAATGTTGGGATTATTTTAACTGAACTTTTTAAACATCTGCCACATTCATAGTCTTGCCAGGACCATTCCTATAAAAGTACATTATATGCAAGGAAATGTTTAGAATAGTGAATGGCTCACTAGCTTGTAGCAAGATACAGTTCCAACATTGAATTTAACAAAAAATACTATCCAACATTCTACTTATCTTCCTTAAAGAAATAAAATTTTCTAGAGAAACAAATATAGTTTGTAATGCCTATAGAAAAAAATTTAATAATTTAAACATTTATGAATGGACAACTACTACCTGTAAGTTAGGAATATAAGGAACAAATTTTAGTAAGTCTTAATTTTTTTCTTGTACTTAAATAAAGTAGGGATCAATATTTCTTCTTTTGTGGTTAATTAAGGACGTGTCTGTTTTCCTGTATCAATGGGTAATTAAAATTAATGTATATACATATATTTTGTAAATGTTCAGGTCATCAAATCTCTTCGCAATATATCATTAGAATTCAAAAGATTATAAATTATTTGGTATTAATTTTAACTCTGTTTATTGGTGAATTTAAAAACATCTATAAAAACAATGGTGAAGGATTTAAGTACTGGAATCTACTGTCTGGGTTTGAATCTCTCGCTCTTCTTCAGCCATGTGCTCTTGCACCAAGGACTTTTTCAGGCCATAGTTTCCTTGTCTATAAAATGGAGATTAGAGCTCCAACCTCATAGGGTTGTAATAAGCATTAAATAATTAAATACAAATAAAGAATTTAACATAGTGTGTACTTTTATCAAGTATTTAATAAACATTAGCTAGTATCTACTGAAATGTTTTCATAAGAGGTACGCATTAGACTCCACCCTGTACTTTCCTGTGAAAATACATTGAACTAATATTTCATTTGTCTCTTGATGCAACGTAAGTCACTTAATGCTGTATAAGAAGACCAGTCATACATGTTTAACCATCATGTTATTTAATCCATCATGGTATTAGAAAGACTTAAGGGTTTATATTACTTGAAAACAATACCCAAGCAAATTCAGTATTAGTTAGAGACTTTAAATGAATATTTTTGTACACAAATATGGAATTCTAATGAATATCTCTGATTGCCTCATTGAAAGATCATAACCCATTGTCAATTTCCTTTACTAATAGTTGGCCTTTCCATAACAGTACCAGATTTTTTGAATTCTGGATTTCCTCATAACAAACATGCTGTTTCTCATAAGCATCATCTTTCATTCACTTATTTCTGAAAATGTATCTGTTTTCATTCTATGATTTTGTAAAACAACTTCACAATGTTTGACTCACTCTTGATATTTTTTTCAGCTATCATCTCACCTAAATCTGCTTTTAAGTATTTCCTTTCGGGTATGGCCTAGCAAATCAAAACAATTCATGTACCAAGCAAATTAAATTTTCATCCATGAAACCAATTTAGAACAATAAAAATTGAAAATATAAACTGAATATGTTCAAGGAGATGCATTGATATGAATGTATAGTCTAAGCCAGAGCTCAATCATTTTGTATTGAAAATAGCAAGTTAATAGGAAAAACAGCTTTATGCCAAAATGATTTCACTTATTAAGACTTGGATATAGGCAAATAATTTTAACAGACTCTATATTCTTCCATCTGATTTTTGCATGTATGTATTCATTACCTAAGGATGATATTGTTTAAATAGGTATAAAGTTTTATAGAGCAAGAAATTACAAAAATGAGTTGTGTACAAATAAAGCACAAATAAATGAAGGTTATCTAAAAGTATAATGAACTGTTGATTAATAATACATTAGCAGCTAACACAAAAATCAAATTAGTCATCTAAAGAAGTTCGCATATATATGTTTCCCCTGTTATTGATGGGGCTGTGATAATTTGTAAAGCAAGCACGCCTGTATGATGAGTTCATTTGGTATTCAGTATAATAGCACAGATAATAATGAAGTCATTTGACTTCCATTACATAAACATTAGATAATGGATACCTATATTAAAATGCAGCTCTTATGTTTGTGCTTGTTTCTGTCTTCATTTGTACACAGTACTAAATCTTTAAAGTTGAGCTTTTATGCAAATTGTTGACATTTATAACTTTGGATCTTGAGTGACTTTTATGGACAAAAACATTCCATTATATTGTTTTAGATTCTAAGATAAACAGCAGTTGGTTTTGTGAAAAAGGATGCTCTTAGGGTTATTACCCAGTTGTCTAATCTAATTCTCCCCCTTCCACTTTTTGTTGGTTTCCTTAATAGAAGCAAGCATCAACAAGAACATCTTGAGAAAATATATGATTTTACAATATCTTTGAAATGTTTGCTTTCATTTTTTATTTCCTGAGTTTTTGCTTGTTTTTCTTTGTTGAATACTTCCCCCATATAAATGTCATTAAACAGAAATAAATTGAGAATGGTATTTTAAAATTATAATAAGATTTTTTCCCCTCCAGAGACTGTTATAGCTGGAAGAATATAGTTAAAGAAATGACAAGTACTTTCAGCTTCTTTTTCTATTGGATGACATCAGTTACTTCTGCAACCTGATGTGGCAGAAACTTTATTTTCTGGGGAGCAGGAGGGATTGCAGTTGTTATTTTTCCCTACATTTGTGTTTCTAAGAAATTGCCCATTTCAGAGTTTGGAAGCACCAAGTAGATATTGATATTCTAATTAAAAAAAAAAAAAACAAAAAAAACAAGCAGATCCACTAAGCATACTAATTTTTTTCTTGCATATTTTATATATGTTCAAGATTTCTTGCAAATTCTCACTGTTGTGTACTTATATAACAGCACAGAGTTAAAAAGAAAGTATATAGATAATTATAACAATGCACCAAGTAATTATAATGTTGGAATAAAAATTGTATTTTAGAAGCACATAAACTTTGGATTTTTCATGGCCTGTTACAGAGAATTCCAAGATAAGTTTTACTTAAATTATGGAGAGGGTAGAGGCTTAGGTTGAACTCTTCTTCTAAAAATGTTTATTTTGCCTGTTGAGAAAATTCCCACTATGGCACAAGCTTCAAACTTGATAAAAATGGAAGAGAAAAAGGTTTGACAGAAAGAGCTTGCAATGAAAGGACAGAATTGGTAAGTCTCCTTGTGTCCGATCGCTCCATTCTCCTGTCTCCAAAACCATTGCCTACATAGGTCTATTCTCCTTTAGGTCTCGGATTTGAAGAGACTCTCTCCCCTCCAGCTCTTCCTGGGTTGGATGCTCCTCAGCCAGGTTCTCTAATCTGCTTCTGCATTTAAACTAATGATATGTTGTTTTGTTTTAAATGTATTAAAACATCCTGGCTCACTAACATAGATATGTAGTTGGAAAAGAAAGGGTATTTTAATTGCTATTTCAGATAATGGTGGGTATTATTTGGTAGTATATCAAAGTTCAACAATGGTAGTTTTTAAAGGTCATCTGCAATGTGGAATTTAAAAGCATATAATGAAGTTTTTATTCGCTTGCTATATAAAATTCCATTGGCCTATCTTGCATTTTTGAATAGATATTTTATTTATGCATGAATTTGTCATATTATGCTTTGGTCACTTGGTTTGTTCAATTACACAGATGTTTATTATTGTGATTCATTTCATTATAAAATACCAAAAATTCATATTGTTAATATTACTAATAGTCTCATTTTAAAAAGAATTTAATGACTGCAGAGCTCTCAGGCTCAAGGTGGCAGGTACAAGTTTTCCAATTATTTGGAAATAAATAATATTATTTTAGAAATTATTCTTTTCTTGAATTCACATCTTTAATTCATTTGTTTGTTAGACAACATCTACCAAATACCCATCTGTGAATAACTGTAGTTTGTCTTTCAATTGGCATTTCATATAAAAATGTTTTTATGCGAAGAAAAGGGTACATAGCAATTTTCATTTTAACTACCATCATATTTAAGTATGATGCAAATGTGCTTTATACATACTTCTTATTTTGTAACATAATATTTTTAAAAAGTTCTTGTATGGTCAAACTATAAAGAA
This sequence comes from Anoura caudifer, assembly GCA_004027475.1. Lineage (NCBI taxonomy): Eukaryota > Metazoa > Chordata > Mammalia > Chiroptera > Phyllostomidae > Anoura > Anoura caudifer. The sequence continues at coordinate 32,346 of PVKU01009873.1, read as the reverse complement.
GTAATTTTTATTGCTTTATTAAAAGCATTCTTAAGTAAACCTGGCTTTTCTTACTACAAATGTGTGGCAGTACAGAATCAAAACCATCAAAATTAATAACTCCACTAACAGGTAAAATTAACATCACATTAGGTTCCTACTATGGTACATTAATATAGACACAGTATCACTTTTTTGACATTCTCACCCCAAATTAATAACTCAAGCCAAGTCATGGGTAAACTTGAAGTAAACCCAAATCAAGGATCATTCTGCAAAATAGCTGGCCTCTTCAAAATCACTCTTCAAAAGTAAAGGTAAAAGGCAATGAAAGACTGAGGATCTGAATCAATCAAAAGGATACCGAGGAACATGACAGCTAAATGCAAATGTAATGCAGGGCTGGAAACTGGGCCTGGGAAAAGTTTCTCTTCATCTATAGTTGGTTAAAAGAACAAAAATACAATAGAATTCTGTTGTAGATTTATGATATTTCCACACTCTAACCAAATATCTTCTCATAATTTATTTAAGAATGTAGATAGTGGGATATGAAAGGCATAGCAGCTTGTAATAATTTATAAAATATAAGAATAGGACAAAAACCCAAATGTCTCCAAGGAATGGCTAGATGTTGAAACATTAAAAGCTGGCTAGTAATATATGATTGAGATTTTAATTAATTTCTCAATCATAACTATTTCCTGAATACCCAAAGTAAAGGACAGCCCCAGGAAGGCATATGGGAATGGCTGTGTGTGTGTATACACACACATATACACACATATATTCCTTGACAATCTGGATTTCCTAGTATAGAAAATGATCTAGAAAGCCCCACACAACTTTTAAGTCACATCATTAACCCTTAAATGCAAACACTACCTATAAGAACAACAAAATGGTTTCTCTATAAACTTCTTTTATTCTCTCCTACCAGAATGGAAAATACAAAGATGTCAGTCCACTTAAATTCTCTAATTTAGATGCTTTTCTTCTGTATCTATAGGGTAGGTTTTGCCTTTCACTTTAGAATTTTTTAGGTTTATATATAATTTTTGTCTTCCTATACAAGGATTCTAATCCATCTCCTATTTGACAGATAATGTCAAAAACAGTTATTTCTTGGTATCTTCCAATAGGTGTCCTATGTGTTATCAAAACTATAGTCTTTGCCCTCCCTCTATTTTCTTGCAGTTCATGCTCTGGATCACCTTTGGCACGTGTTGTGCTAGAGAACTGTAGGATGTGTATCTACCTTGATTACTGCTAAGAATACATTTTTGTGTGAGATCACCAGTGCACATGCCAGGCCTTCTGGTATTTCCAAAGCAGTATTGGAGTCTTGACCTAAGTTTGGAAAATTACTCACTCCACAGGTTGAGGCCATAGGTGGTCAATTGAGCCTCGAAGCAGTATCTCTTGCTTTGTGAATCTCCATGCATCTGGTAAAAAAAAACTTTAGGTATCAGAAACAATATCTAAAACTCCAACAAAAGTAATGATCCATTGGGATGGAAAATAATTCAACTAAGATCCATCTCCATACTTTTCTTCATCAACACTCCCACTCCAAAACTAAATAAAAACCAACAAATATCTTAACCAGAATAGTAATTAGCTTTAAGACACAATTTAATCTCTTTTCCACACAGCAATTTTTAAAATACAATATAATATCTGACAACATTAAAATTAAATGTGATTTTATAGCTTTCAGAAAATCCTTTAAACTTGTATAACTGAAGTTCACATGGGTGAATTATTTTTAAAGAAAATCTTTTAGTCCCAAAGAAGCAACTTAGTCCTCACCTCTAGAGACATGAAACTTTCTGATTTTTATAATTCTTTCTTCTATTTTACTTTTTAAAGTTTAAAAAATTGTAGGGTTCAGGCAGGAAACAGATTTGGCAAGTGGGCACACATTACTTTTGGTCATTATGATTCTCTTGGTCATAGAATAGTAAAAGCTTTAATCCTGACTTTCTGTTTACAAATGACCAATATTTTCTATGTGGCATTTATTAGTAGCATGTTCCAAGACGTCCTCTCTTCCCTTCTTTCCCATAAATAGTCCATGGTTCTTCCACTAGCATAGATGTGTATGAATCTTAAGTTGCTTTCCATATATTAATTTTCAGTAGTGACAACTACTTCATAACTATTGTTTATGTGACTATAATTTGGGTTCAAAAATGCCTCTTAAAGGTATTGTGCTGAATGTGTGAATAACACCATTTCCCAGGCACTTGATTCAAACCTTGCAGCCCCCAAATTTAAAGTATTCCTAATTTCTGGCATCTGTGACGCAGTTCCCCAGTGATGATCAAGGCAGTAGAACACAGGGGTTAGTGGGAGTGAAAGCTTCTAGTAAAAGCAGAAGGCAGGTCTGTGTGGTTCGAATGGTGAAACGGAAAATGGGGGGTGTGAAGGTGCTGTGATGTTATTGAAAACATGTATTGGTCCGTTGATCACTACATTCTCCAGGCAGGCGAATCATCTGACTTTCTTATGATATTAAAAATAAGAAAGATATAAATAAAAAATAAGCTAAAATAGAGTATGTTGAGTTGGCTATGAAGGGAGCTTACCAACTTATTCAAGAAAAATATTAATAATGAAAGCAGAAAAATACATAAAAGTTTTCAAGGATTATCTTTACATAGAACAATGAAACGAAACTCAGTAGCTATCTGTAATCTCTAGCGTAACACACATTAGAGGCCAAGTTTCTTCAGGGCATGAAATCAGTCTCATCTGGGTTCATATCTGCCTGTTGTTTATAAAATTAACCTCTCTGATCCTTATGGTTTTTAGAATTTCCTTCATCAGATGTTGGGAGGAATGAAATGAGAATTTTGTACAAAAAGTGCCTGGCATGGAGTTGGTGGCAGGTAACTGGTTATTATTACCATTAACAGTAGTCGCAGTATCATTAGGTCAGAAAAAATGTCCTAATGCTCTCTTCAGTTCTAACCTTATCCGCTTTTTTACAATTCTTCCCACTTGATAGGCCCAGTGCAAGATGGTCATATCCAGAGGGTCTTAAAGTTTAATCACTGATGATGAATTATATAATGCAGAAGCTGCTCCAAAGGCAGCTTTTGGAATGGGGACTAAACTTTCACTAGTGGTTGGAAGTGGATAAATTAATTTATCTTTTCATCTCCATGAGCCCTTGGAGGAAATCATTATCATAAAACATAAAACATTGTAAATCTATAGACTTGGCAGCTTTTGCCCTGCAGAGTCTTGAGACTTGAGTAAATATGGAGATTTAGAGATTTACTGTCTTTTCCTTTGAAGAGGTGATTTCCCTTGGTAGGGAAAGACGGACATGGCAATAAGAAAAAAAAAAATTCTTGTTTTAACTTTGAACCTGAACCAGCTTTGAAATACATATATTTCTTTACTGGGACAGCTTTCACAGCTGCAAAGTCATTTTTATTAAATTACAATATTAAACTTTAGAGCAAAGATGAGCTGGGGGAAAAACTCCTACTCAATATATGCACCTACCATGAATCAACATTAAAGGCTGCGAATCATTACCTACATTTCCTCTGAGGCCTGATGAGACAGAAAAACATCATTAATATACATTGTCAAGTCAAGAAACTGAAAATGGAAAATAAAACTAGCCATTCAGCCTAAAAGTCAGAAGTTCCATTGGTTTGAGACAAAAAGTTTTTAGGAAAATATTTACATATATTCTCACAGTAATTATCATTCTTTATCTGAAACTATCCAGAGATACACATTGATAGAGCCATTATGTATTCTTTAGATATACATAGATATACCTTAATTCAACAAACTACTTTTAGAAAGGCTCTTGAAGGATGTCTGAGTGGGGTATTCTTCACTAGAGAGTCTGAATCCTTCAAGTTAAGAAATTTTCACCTGCAATCAATTCTGCCTGTTAGGTCATAACAATGAAGTTGGTTTCAAGCTCTGTAGTATCTTGTATATAGAACAAAAGAAAATGCAGGAAAGTAAGTTTTAGAAGGCATATGTTGATCACTCTGAAATGGGGAAACTTGTGGAACAGGGTAAGTTGGATTGTGCATGTTTTTGTGTGTATGTATAATAGGTGTGTGTGTGTGTATGTGTGTGTGTGGGAGAGAGTGAGAGAGGGAATGAAAGGGAATGTACTTGTGAGTTATTATGATCCAAGCTCTCCAACTTCATTACTACTGAGCAGAAAGAGGCCCAAACTTCTTCCTGTGCTAAAAAACCCCCTTTCTTTTGTCTCTGTTTTCATTACTGCCATGGAAAACAATAGGTCACATAATTGCTTTAAAAAGTATACTAGAATTGTGTGCCCTCTGGCTTGGATATGACAACAAAATATGAGTCAGGAGCATGTGGGAGCATACAGGCACACTGAGTGGATATACTATATTATAAAAATTGAATTGCCAACAATATCTATAGTGACAGCTTTCAAAAACATAGACCAGGATACGTTTTGTGCTTTCTACAGCATCTCGTATTTACAATATCCAAGAAGAAAAAAGTTGAACTGTGTATAAAAAGATGAACTGTGTATAAATATGTATAGATATATCCAAAATGAAAGCATCTCCTTAGGAGATGTTTTCAATATTTAGAATGAATAGCAACCTACTTTAGGTTTTTACAACATTTTGACAATTGAGATAATAAAACAGTGAACACAAGAAATACATCTTCTCAACAATGAATTCTCAACATAAAATTGTAAAAGTAATTCATTTTCAATCTAATCTCCAAGCATTCATCTCAGTTAGGCACTAAGGACCCAAAGGTGAAAATTAGTTTCCTCCTCGGTCAACTGCCTCCATTTATAAAATGAAGTTGCATCTTGTTAACAGTGACTTTGGAAAGAGCTTGATCATCCCGTTCAGATTGGAGCATGGGGCCAGAAAAGCAAAAGTCTTAATAAAACAATTAATAATTTATTAATAGTTCACTTCTTCCGGATTCTTTTAAAGTCTGTACATTTGTTTATCTTTGTATAAGGATGGGAAAAATTGAGAGATACATACGAGGTTGGTAGGGGGCATCAGGGAATGAGTAGGATATTGGCTATCTATACTGATCTTCACATTTTTGGCTACATATAATGATAAAAATGTCTCAGGAAAAATATTGAACATAATTTTTAAAAAAAGAAAGGAGAATCAAATACAAATAATTCTGTAGTCCATAAAAAGAAATCATTCAAAGTTCTAACCTAATGTTTTTTGGCTACTATATTAAGTAGCAGAGTTTTTACTCTTCTGTCTCCTGCGTCTTTGGCTTTTCTTTCTTTTCCTCCTCCTTGTATATTTTCTCCCTTTTCTTTTGTCAATAGTAAACGCCCTTACCTGAACGTTTACTGTATAAACCATAAGAAAAGAAACAAAGCCTGAAAGACTGAAACACAGATTGTGGCTGGAAATCACATCCTACGAAACCGTTAACGACAAAAGCCTGTCTTGTGTGCTCAGACAATGAAAAACCGCAGATTCTTGCAGAATTCAGTTTGCTAACTGTACCTTAACTAAAAGAAAAAAAGTTGCAGTAATGTAGGCTTTTGTTTATCATTTTGGAATTTCACTTACTTTAGACCTGTAATATAGTTATTTTAGCAACAAAGTTGCCTGCCTACAAATTCAAATAATCTACTAAAGGCCACAGTAACTTCCCACTCCGTCTTTATCTCTGAAATTTCCATCTGTCTTTACTCTTGAAGCTGAATGGTTCGTACCATATCTCCATGGTAAATATGAGATACAACTTGAATTCTTGAACAGTGCTGTTCAAAATCTTATCATGTTACTATATCCAGTTAATTTTAAAAAGCTCTGAAAAAGATGTTCTCGTTTCAGAAAGATTAAAATAAAAAGAAATAAAAAAATTCAATATTATAAAATTGTATATAATTGCTAAAATATTTTTAAAATAGAAGGTCTGGAAAGAAATGGAAGGAATCCCTTGGAAAATAATTCAAAAGTGCAAAGATAAAATACAAAAAAGGAGAAAAGACACATGACCAATCCAAAAGATTCAATAGCTGATTGTCAAAAGTCCCTGAAAGTAGAAGAGTAAAATTGGGTCAAGATAAAACAAAGGAATACTAAAGAGAATTTTCTCCGAGCCAAAGGCATAAATCTTCAAACTGAAAGAGTCTACCAAAGGCCCACACAAGCAAAAAAAAAAAAAAAAAAAAAAAAAAAAAAAAAAAAAAAAAAAAAAAAAAAAAAAAAAAGTAAAAACAGTTACACAATTACATTCATTATTATAAAACTTGGAAGTATAATAAATGAGATCTAAAAGCTGGTAATGAGAAACAAAAAGCAATAAAGTTTATTTTCTTTTGGTTTTAGGAGCTACACAGTGTAGTGACAACAGTGTGGTAATTTCATCCAATTTGTGGGGGGAAATTAACCTGGAGCTTTATTTTTGTCATCCTCATAATGATAATGTAGATTGATGATAGATGATAGGTAGATACCTAGATGGGAGACAGATGGATAGAGAAATAGATTTAGGAAGGAATTGAGGTTTGTCCTCTCTATCCTTTGCTAAATTATGTAAAGAATCACTCCAACAACACGAGACACCTACCAAGGAAAAGCAAAACTCATCTTTAAGGAACCAGTGGCTTCAACTCTGACATTCAATGCAGGAAAGTTCCACTATGACTGATGTCACCTGACAGAGAGAAAAATGGATTCATGTGGCGTCAGAGACACCTAATCTGTGAAAGAGAACTTTTTTTAGAATATGAGGACTAGATTAGAAAATAGAAAAGTTTTGAGAACAGGGAAAGATATAGGCAGTGATTTGACTAAGAGTCTTATGTTACAAAATAGGGGTTTATTATAGAAACATTAAGATAGAAATAAAGATATGTTCAAGCATTTGTAACATCACACAAAAAAAGCAAGAGAAGGCCTAAATAAGGACAATACTAATATGAATACAATTGTCAGGTATTTGGCAGAGAAGTGAATGAATATTATCTATTAAGTATCGTTTATTTTAGAAAATCAGAAAGTATCCTCTAAGTTGTTTTAAACACCAATTACCTTTTTACTAAAACAGATTTGAAAATGTGAATTAGGTTTCTTTGACTCTGCAGTGAACATATACTGTAATGCCAATAAAAGAAAAAATGTTAAAGGTATGTGATGAATGCAGACATCATTTAGCAAAATAAAACATGTAAACACCAGATTGTTTTGAGTGGCTTTTGATCAAATGGTAGCAAGAGAAAGAAAGTGAAGGCTGCAGTTACCTGCTGGTGTTGGTGATGCGTGACAGTGATATGTGTGGGGAAAGAAGGAGTGTCCAAGAGTGGCACAGGAGAACGTGGTCCTCTTGGGAACACGGCTGAAATGCAAGTGCCTTGATGGTATTTTCTCTTTCCGAAAATGCATCACTTAAGCACTTTTCACGGGCACGTGCGAACCAATTCATTATAGAAAGGTTTATATTCACATAGTAAGCTTTTAATAAAATATTTATGAGTCATCTTAGTGAATATTAAGTTAGTAAGAATCCAAATAATAAGGCATATGTGCATTAATTTTAAAATGTGAAGTCACAGGCATTTTTTTCTTTCCAACTCTAATTTAATAGGGACTTGTTTTCTTCTAATGTATGACTATGGGTCTACATTTCCTTTGTAATGTGTTAAATTATTAAATGTAAAATTTTAATATCTGGAACACAGAAATTTTTCAGTGTTCTGCCTAGATGTAGCCTACATCTACCATTTATTTAGTTCCTTTAAGTCATAAATATTGTATGAATTGGTAGATGTTGATGTTCATTTTCTCACTATTTAATATTATTTTACCTGTTATTTAGTGTTTTTACTTAATACTAAAACTGAATTTGAAGTCACTTAGTCAGATTCTATAAAGTGCCTTCTGACATTTACTTATTTATGATCATAGCAAACACTTCTTCACATAGTAAACACCCAAATAAATCAGTAAGTATGCGTTGTACCCTCACCATATTGCTAGTGATAGTATATCTATGTATATGAGACACCACAAAACATTTTTGTTTAGTTTTTATGTTATTATTTCATAAACTATTTGTTGGTCTTATTTAATTTTAAAATAACCCAGGTAATTTATGTAGAGGAGAACAAATGCAGGGACCAGACAGCCAATGCTGGAATGATAGATCATTCTAAGGATGGGTAATGAAAATGGTGGACCAAGAACAGATCATTACCGAGGAAAGAGAAGACTTAATAATAGAAATTGATTCAACCAGAGAGGGTTGGACAGAAGCCATGAGAGGAAACTACAGGAAAAAATTCAATTAGGTAGATGTGTGAATATAGAACAACAGTAGTAATTTAGAGCTTAGTAATGCTTCTGGAGTTCTTTTGAAAGTGTCAGATGAAGTAAAAGGGTAAACTGAGGCAAGCTCAAAATTGTCAAAAATGTGAATTTATTCAGCAATAGTAGAGAAATGCAATTCGGGAACTATAAATTGTAGCAAACTACAGGGAAATCCATTGACATTTTGGGGTAGGCTGTGCTTATGGGCAGGAAATGCAAAAAGGAGAGAGTCCGATTAGAGTCTGTTAAAATGAAAAACGAATGGCAACCAACTTTGGAAAACTCTGAGGAGACAAAAGTGTTGCAGTTCATACAGAGCTCATTTCAGCTTATTTTGTGAGATCAATTCGACCTGGTCATTTTTTGTTTATATCTTTGGAAACTGTAAATTAAATTTTCCAAGATTAATATGAGGCAACCCCTGATGAACTCTCCATCATTTAAGAAAATTTCAGTATTACCAGTTTTTTTTTGTCAATTGAGCATTTATGAGAATTTAGTCTCTTAGTTCTTTCATTTTGTTTTCCTGTAGGTATGTAAGTGAAGTTTTCCATTTCATATCCTCCATTTTCACTTTTAGGTTGGAATTCTTTCACAAAAGCGTCTTACTTTCTTTTTAACTTAGGGACAAAAGACTTTAAAACTGTAAGTCACAAGGTGTAAGTGCTATGCCATTTCAGTCCATTCAGAAAGCCTGGTTCTTCTAAATCAGATGCTGAAATTTTCTCTTAGCATAGCAAACTATTTGAACTTTGTTAACAATTAATCATATTTTTTATATGTGGACAAGTGAGAACAGTTGAAGAATGATAAATAGGAGAGCAGAACTTAATTTTATCTCAAGGGCTAATTCTAAAAAGAAGAACTTACTTGAAGAGAACGTGGTTGTAGGAGGAGTGAACGTTGGAAAGTTTTTCTATCAGGCAAAATTTGTGTTGAGTATTTAGTGAAGAAGATCACATTAATGCATTAGGTTAATGATAAAAACCTAAGTGTCCAGTGGTTCTACAGACATATGTTTTTGTCTGTACATGCTGCTGGCAGTGGGTAAAGACTACCTTTTAAATATATTATCAGGCCTCCTTTCCTCGAAATGACCATTCCATTCAAATTTACATTGTGTCAGACTGGTATGCCTGCTGTTGGGTATTTATGTCATATTGTAGACTAATTCTTAATGCTGATTTTTCTTTATGATTACAAAAGTCTTTTGGGTTCCTGGGCCCAATTCCAAAGTGCGGAAGAGAGAAGGCTTCCCCCCACACCAATGATAAGCAATACTCTGGACACCATAACTGGGTATTCTATAATTTAACTCAATTCTGACAATGTCTACCCAGAGGTAGCATCAGCTTCCACAGGTTAAGAGGATTAGATTCTACAAGACTACCCCCCCAGTTGCAAGTCCAGATTGTTGCCTGTACGTCTGACCAACTGGCTATATATCAGAGGTTACCAGGACCCCCACCTCCCTTGGGTTGATTGAATTGCTGGAGCAGCTCATGGAACTCAGAGAATCATTTTACCTACTGGATTACAAGTTTGTTGTAAAAAGACTCAGGAACAGCCGGATGGGAGAGATGCATAAGGCAAAATATGGTGAAAGGGTAGGGAGATTCCACGCCTTCTCCAGACATGACACCCTCCAGCACCTCACACTCACCAACTGGAAGCTCTCTCAACCGCATCCTCTGGGGTGTTTATGGAGGCATGAGTGGTGAATTCACTGGCCATTGGTGGTTTATTCAATCTCTAGCGGGGTAGGTGGGGGGTGGGGGGGGCGGGACTGAAAGTTCACACCCTCTAATCAGGCAGTTGGCTCCACTGGCAACTGGCCTCATCCTTAGAGGTTTTCCTAAGTTCAACTTATTAACATAACAAAAGATAACTTAATCATTCTCATCACTTGTGAAATTACAAAATTTTTAGGAGCTCTATGCCACAAATGGGGAAGAAGAGCTAACATATATATATTTGTAATTATAAAACATAATATTATAAAAAGTCATACTAATTTTATAAGCTGTAGAAAATATAGAAAAGCATACAAAATAAAATTTTAAATTATAATAACCCCACTATATTGAAAATATACACACACAAGCGTTTTCCTGGCCACTTATAAAAAGGTACCCTAGATAATATTATTCCCTGCGGAAATGCTTCATGCCCATAAAATATAAAATATTCAGTGTGACTAGCCATTGTAACTGATTTGAAAAGCAGTATAATTATGACAACTTGATCAAACATTTAGTGAAAAAATTCATTTCTACCAAATACTCATAATTAAGAAAGAAACATATACAAGTGCAGACCGTGAACATTACCTGTATTTAGAAGCACAGGCCACCACATATCTCTGTTGTGATGATTAGCAGAGATATGTTACGCTGTTAGCTCAATAGCTGATACACAACAAAAGTTATAGATATGTTTGTTTTCTGTTGCTGTATCATGAATTGGACCATGATGGGCTGATATTTGTTACACTCTATTTGTTGCTAAATAAATATTTATGTGCTTATTATAAATAAGATCTTAGAGGAATCTTCTATGAGCAAATAAAAGATTTTTCCAAGAAAACTATTGGCAAAATGTATGCTAATTACCAATGCTTCAGTCCTTCCATTAGGCAATAGTTTGATGCTCTCATTTGAAATACAGCAAACCCCTGAAAGTAGTATGTATATATTTGTGGTAAAATTATACTTTGCTATTGTTTTTATATTTCTTTCTTCTAATTATTTCAGATTTGTGAGATATTATAGCATTTATTGTCTATACATTGCTTTTTGCATGTGAATGGTTTGGGTAATTAAGATAATTCATTCATTTTCAGGAAGGTTAAACATTCATTTGCTGGCCATAAAATATTTTATAATATCAAGTATTAACTGTTTTATATGTCCTATAATAGATCTCTGTCCTGAACTAAGAAAATTATCCAGTTGATTTGCTTTTAACTAATATGGTTGAATTAAATATATCAAATTGAAACTTTGTTCATTGTCCTGATGACATAGACTAACTTTTATTTTTAAGTAGTTTTACTTCCATTTCTATATAATCACACCTACCTTTGTACTTCTTTGGTATCTGAAATACTCTCTTTGTAATCATTTAACAAATGCTTATCTTTCCAGAATAATTGTGTTTCGCTAGCTTTCTTAAGAAACACTCCAAAGAGTTCCCTAATTAAAATATGCGTAACTAGTTTCCTTTCTTTTCATTGCCAACATCCTTCTCCTCCTCTTCCAGTGATATTAAATGCTGTATATTCACGATATTGGTTCCCTTTGAAAGAAATCACTAACTCCTTCCTAACTTGTTCTTTGTTTCCATTAAAACAGCACGTTAGCAGTGCTCTGGAAGAATTGCTTTGACAATGTATGGCTCACTGCATTGATTTTTCATTATTATGCAGGTAGTTAGTCACTTCCGAATTCTCTCTGGCATCTCTGATAAGTTTCTTGCGGAACACAATGTTTCTTTTTTCCTGATCTCAGGCTTATAAATAGGACCTATTGTCTATTTGTCTGGTCAAATTAACTTGAAGGTTATTTGAGGAAACATGTTGGTTATCCTTTTGGCATATTCTTAAAGTAAAATTTAAAGTACTCCCTGAAAATGTTTATTTTTGCCATTTAAATAAAACATTCTATATACTAAAGTTTGTCAAACACTACTTTTACTGCTACTGATTTAGTAAGTCTCAATAATTTTTGTCATAAATGTAGTTCTGCTTCAGACAGGTGCTAAATGATTCCTCTTTTCCATGTGTGGTCTTTTCTAGCCATTAAAGTAGTAGTTAGTTGTGCCGAGATAGTAATTTGCTGATTCACACCCTGGTGGCCTAGAAATGTTAATGCAGATTTCAGAAGTTCCATTGAATAACATGTGTACTGAATTGAGAAAATCTTTTTCAATCGATATATAAAAATACCCATCCTAAGTGAAATAATGTGTATTTACTAATCTTCCTACTTTTTTCCTAAAATCTTATTTTCAGGCAAAAGTTCTTTGAGAGCAATTCAGCAAGGTTAATATGTACATTATGAAATAGAACTTAAAATTTTTCAAAATGTATGTCAAGTTTCTTCCTTATTAAATCAATTGATATTGATTTTGGAGTGAGCTAAGTACATAGATTAAAAACAAGTTGAAGGTCATAGAAAAGATAATGCAGCTGTCATTTATTAATATTAATAAAACATTCCCAAAAATAATCAACATAGGCTCATACTTGGTTCAATATCTATCTTATAAATCTGAGGAGTAAAAACCCATAATGTCATAAAGAAGTAATTAAATTCCAAGTTGGTGAATGATCAGTGAGGTTAAAATCAAGATGCTTTAAGAGTCCAAAGGAGAACATGCGCAGAAAAAGAAAAGAATGAGAAAGGAAATGATAAAATTTGGACACTGAATTTTTTTTATGTGTACTGTAATATAGTAATTGTAGTGGAAGAAGCAGAAAGAGTTGGGGGCAAATGTGGGATCAGCTTCTAATTATTTTACCTTGGATAATAAATTTTACAATAGTGGTCTTTTGCTAATAGTAATAATAGAATTAAAAGTTATTAAGTGCTTTCTGCTGGTCAGACATGTATTAATGGTGCCCATGTGTTATCTCATAATCATACTATCATCCTATTTATGATATTATCATCATTTTATGAAAGAGGAAATCAAGTTATGGAATGTTAAAGTAACTTTCCCAAGTCCATACAGCTTGACAGTAGTTAGTACAGGTATTTAAATTCAGATTGTGTATTTCCAGGAAATACACTCTTAATTTCTAGATTATGCTCTCTCCTAGGTATATAACTTCTCTAAAGATGAATTTCCTGACTTACAAGTAGGGATTATAAAGCGTATAGAACTGTTGTAAGGTTCAGTTTTTAATTTTAAAACATATTTGATGAATGCCAACTCTGCATTAGCAATATGTCTGAGGAAGCCAGCGCTGCTTAACTCTTATGTCATTGGTGGTGTATGAGCAATGTTAAGCAAACAGATAATTACAATGAAATGTGATGAGCCATTCTTCAGAGTGCTCCTCCACCCCCATATCCAACCAACAGCATGTTTTTAGCTCGACTTCCCCATGTATTAAATCTAATCACTTAACATCTCTATTGCTAAAATCCTAGATTAAGACAAAATGAAGGTGTTGTCTGAGGTACATGAAAAAGGCTTTTATCCAGCCTACTTGCTTGGGAAGAGGGCAGATTAACATAGAAATGAGTGCAGTTGGATGGTCGAATTCTAAAGAGAGTCAACAGTAACACCCTCCGTCTTGGAAGGTTTAACTATAGCAAAGGGTCCAGGACAAAGACTCTTAGGAAAGGGAAACCTTAACTTAAGGAGAGAAAGAAAATGTGACATCTTAGTAAAACCAAAGAATTTCAGTTTGTTGAGAGAGACCATCACAGGAGGTATATATAAAATGAGAGATTGGGTCAGATCATACAGAGTCTTATAACAAATGTTGAGGATTTTGTAAATTATCCATAAAATTATGGAATTTATTTGGTTTGGCCAAGGGGCCTGTGCGGTCTTTAAACTGACCTTCACCCCTCATACAAGGATATAACTGAGACGACAGCCCAGAATCACAAATAAATTTCCTGATATGACTTCTCCAATAAATAACCTTGTGATAAACAGTCTCCCCCTGCCTCCTAAGACCTTCCCTTTGTGCATGAGACCCCCACTCCCTGACCACCCACCTCGCTCCTTCTCATTTGAATAGACCACTTCGGCCTTAGCCACACAACCACAAAGCACTCCATACACAGACCCTGACAAGCCATGTGCCCTTCTCCGTCTGCATGTGATTTGACCTCCTGATGGCTGCCCAAGATGTGCTGTGTGCTACCAAACCTACGAATAATAAACTTTTCCTTTCACTTGTCCTTGTGGTCTCTGTGGGACTCTGTGGGGCCCCTCTGATGGTCTGGGGCTCCACTTAACAAATGTTCATTTACCAGTCTCAACAATTCTCTTTTTCTGCCTTCTTGTGGGTTAATTTAATAGTTTTATGAATCAATTTTACCTCCTTTGTTAGCTAAAATACTAGCTACAACTCATGCTTTTGTTATTTGATGGTTGATTTAGGTTTATATCTTTATCTTATCACGATCTACCTTCAAGTATTGCTGTATCACTTTCCATCTCTCTCCCCGTAGATTTTTACTATTGTCCGTGTCATGCCTTTTACTTTTACTTGTTTTAAATTCTATAATGCATTATTATCATTTTTAAATAGATGTTTATCACCTCCCTCCTGTCAGAATGGCTACCATCAATAAATCAACAAACAAACTCCTGCGAGGATGTGGAGAGAGGGGAACACTATTTCACTATTGGTGGGAATGCAGATGGTGCAGCCACTGTGGAAAGCAGTATGGTGTTACCTCAGAAAATAAAAATGAACCTGCTTTATGACCCACCTCTGGGAACTTACCCAGAGTCCAGAAACACTACTTAGAAGGAGTATAGTATGCCTATATTCATTGCAGCATTTACAGTAGCATAGCTTTGGAAGCAGCCCCAGTGTCCTCAGTACATGAGTGGATAAAGCATCTTGGTACGTTTACACAGTGGAGTTCAACGTGGCTGTGAAAAAGAAGAAAACTTTACCCTTTGTGGTAGCATGGATGGACCTGGGAACATTATACTAAGTGTAATACGCCAGTCAGAGAAAGGCAAATGCTATATGATTTCACTCAGATGTGGAATCTAATGAAAAACTGCACTAACAAGCAAAATAGAGACGGACTCAGAGAGCAGGAGGACAGTTCTGGGGGGAGCCGGAGGCTGGAGGAATCAAGCAAAAAAGAAAAGGACTTATGGACAGAGACAACAGTGTGGTGATTGTGGGTGTGGGGCTAAGGGGGGAGAGGGGATGGGGGATAAATGATAGAGGGAAAACTATAACAAAAAATATCCTATGTATTACTAGAATGAAAAAAAAAGAATAAATGTTTTCAAATTTTTCAGTTAGGTACCCAGAAGAGTTGTTGCTGTGTCATACGGTAACTCTATTCTTAATTTTTAAAGGAAACTCATACTATTTTTCATACTGGCTGTACAAGTTTACATCCCCACAAGCAGTGAATGAGGATTCCTTTTTCTCCACCACCTCTCCAACATTTGTTATTATTTGTCTTGTTGATAATTGCTATTCTAAAAGGGTCTGTTAGTATCTCATTGTGGTTTTGATTTGCATTTTCCTAATGTCCCAGTGAAGTTGAGCATCATTTTTTATATATCTGTTGGCCATTCATATACCTTATTGGAAGCAGTGTCTGTTCAGGTCCTCTGCAGAATTTTCAGTTGGATTGTTTGTTTGGTGTTGTCTTTATGAGGTCTTTGTATATTTTGGATATTAACCTTGTATCAGAGGTGTTCTTTGCAAATTCTTCTCCCATTTGGTTATTGCATTTTGGTTTTGTTGATGGTTTCTTTTGCTGTGCAGAAACTTTTAGTTGGATATAGTCCCATTCATTTAATTTTGCTTTTGCTTTCCCTGAATTTAGGGTCAAATTGATAAAATCCTCTCTAAGACTATGGTCCATAAAATTATGCCCATGTTTTATTGTATGTAATTTATTGTTTCAGGTCCTTTTTTCATGTCTTTAATCCATTTTGAGTTAATTTATGTATGCGGTAACAATTAACAGTCCAGTCTTATTCTTGTGCATGTGGCTTTCTAATTTTCCCAGCACCATTTATTGAATAGGCTTTCTTTTCTCCATTATATGCTTTGACTCCTTTGTCAAAAATTATTTGCGCATATACAAGTGGGTTTATTTCTAGACTCTCAATTCTGTTCCATTGGTCCATGGGTCTGTTTTTCTGCTGATGCAATGCTGTTTTGATTATTGTCATTTTGTACTATAATTGAGTCAGAGAGTATGATACTGTTGGCTTTGTTCTTTTTTTCTAAGGATTGCTTTGACTATTTGGAGTCTTTTGTGGTTCCATGCAAATTTGATGATTTTTTTTGTTCTATTTCTTTACATGCCGTTGGAATTGTGATGGGGATTGCATTAAATATGTATATTGCTTTGGGTAATAAGGCCATTTTAAATGTTGATTTTACCAGTCCATGAATGTGGACTATCTTTCCATTTCTTTCTGTCTTTTTCAGTTTCTTTAGAAGTTGCGTTGTAGTTTTCAGTGTATAGATCTTTCTCATCCTTTGTTAAGTTTGTTCCTAAGTATTCTATTCTTTTTGTTGTACCAATTCAAATTGAATTGGTTTTTTCATTGGTTTTTCTGAAATTTCACTGTGAGTGTATAGAAATGGAGTGGATTTTTACACATTGATTTTGTATCCTGCAACTTTACACTATTTGTTTATTGTTTCTAATAGCTTTTTCTTCTTTTTTTGTGGAATCTGCAGGGTGTTCTGTATAAGGAATCTTGTCATCTGCAAAAAGTGTCAATTTTACTTCTTTCTTCCCAATTTGGATGCCTTTTATTTCTTTCTCCTGCATGTTTGCTTTGGCTAGGACTTCCAGTACTATGTTGAACAAAAGTGGTAAGAGTGGACGTCCTTGTCTTGTTCCTGATCTTAGAGGAAAAGCTGTGTGTTTTTCACCATTGAGAATAGTATTATCTGAGGGCTTGTCATATATAGCCTTTATTATACTGAGATATTTTCTTCTGTACCCATTTTATTAAGTGTTTTAATTATAAATGGCTGTTGCACCTTGGCAAATGCCCTTTCTGTATCTGTTAGTATGATTATATGATTTTAATTCATTCTTAATGTGGTACATCACATTGATTAATTTGCATATTTTTAACTATCCTTATGTCCTTGGACTGAACCCAATCTTATTGTGGTGTGTCTTTTTAATGTATTGTATTTGATGTAGTAGTGTTTTGTTTGGGGTTTTTGCATCTGTGTTAATCAGAGATATTTGTCAGTAGTTTATTTGTTTATTTATGTGTATATATTACTCTGTGTGTGTGTGTGTGTGTGTGTGTGTGTGTGTGTATTACCAGGTGTTGGTATCACGATAATGTGGTAGGAAGTATTGCCTCTTCTTCAATTTTTTGGAAGAGTTTCAGAAGGATAAGTATCAAGTTTTCTCTGAATGTTTGATATAAGTCCCTACTATAATTGTGTTTTATCAATTTCTTCCTTTAGTTCGATTAGTAATTGCCTTATATAGTTTAGTGCTTCCTGATTGGTGAATACAGATTGATATGTTATATCTTCTTGAAGTATTGTCCCCTTTATCACCATAAAATGTTTATCTTTGTCTCTTGGTACATTTTTATGTTGAAATCCATTTTTTTAGATATAAATATAGCTATACCTGCTTTTCTGTGGACCACCATTCACCCAGGGAATCATATTCTGCTCTTTCACTTTGAGTCTATACTTGTTTTTGCAGCTGAGATCTGTCTCCTGAAGGCAGCATATGCTAGGGTTATGTTTTTTTGGTCCTATATGCTACTCTGCCTTTTTTCTGGTGAGTTTAGTCCATTTACATTTAAGGCGATTATTGATGTATGATGATTTCCTTTAGCCATTTTATCTTGTGTTGTGTTATCTGGTAGCTCTGTGTCTCCATTGTTTCTTTTCCCTTGTGTTCCTGTTTGCTGTTTTAGTTTGGAGGCATTTTATAATTTTTCCTCTGTTTCTTCTTTTGTTATAGTATGTGTCCTAGTTTTGGATTTTTTGTGTGTTGTTACCATTAGATTTATGTGAAAGAAAGTTTCATATATACAGTGGTCCTTTTGTTCTGAATGCATCTTATCTCTATACCTTTTTGCAAATTCAGACTTTTACCCCCTCTTCTTTTATGGGTTTTTTATTTATTTATTCTTTTGTCATACACTATCCCTATTTACACTGTCAGTTCACTTCCAAATTGCAGAAGCTATTGTTTTGTTCTCTAAGTGCATAATACCTTATTCTGAAAAAGGGTATTCTGCTTCTGTCTGTCTATTAGTCATCTTTCTCAAGGTCTTGTATCCTTTTGACTTTTTGTTTCAGGTAGAATAGCCCCTTCAGTATTTCCTCTAGGGGCGATCTTGTGGTGGTAAGGTCCCTCAGCTTCTGTTTATCTGGGAAAGTCTTTATTTCTTTTTCAGATGATGTAAAGGATACCTTTGCTGGGAATGCTATCTTTGGCTGGGGATTTCTCTCTTTCAATAGTTTAAATATTTGATTCCACCCTCTCCTAGCTTGTAGCATTTTGTTTTGTTTTGTTTTGTTTTGGTTTTTTTTTTTCTGAAAAATCTGATGATAATATGATGGGGTATTTTCTTATACATTGCCATCTTCTTTTCTCTGGCTGCTGTGAGAATTCCTTGTCATTTATTTTTGACAGTTTTAATATAATGTGCCTGGGAGAAGGCCTATTTGAATTGAGATAATTATGTGTTCTGCTTGCTTCTTGGATTTGAGGATCTAGCTCTATTCATAGATTTGGGGAGCTCTTGTCAACTGTTTGCTTGAATAGGGTCTCTGTTTCCTACTCCTTCACTTCTCCTTTTGATAGACCTATTATTACACTGTTCTTCCTGAAGCAGTCACAAAATTCTAGTAGAATCCTTCTACTATTTTTTTCCTCTTAAGTCTCTCTATTATTTCATCTGCATCATTTCTAGATTTTTCTATTTTTATCCTATAAAATATCCTTTATATTTGTAAAATTTTTCAATTTCATTCTTGTTTACTCTATTACAGTAGTCCCAATTTCTCCCTCTTTGCTCTCCTCTGTCCTGCCCTATCCTCCACTCCCCCAGTCCATTCCTGCACCATCATCCATGTCTGTGGGTCGTTCATACATGTTCTTTGACTGCTCCCTTCCCCTTCCTGCCGTCATCCCCCATCCTGTTTCCTCCGGCAGCTCTCAGTCTCAGTTCCCTGTTTCCATGGCCCTGGTTCTGTTTTGCTCATTAATTTATTTTGTTCATTAGATTCCTCTTATAAGTGACCTCATATGATAGTTGTCTTTCAGTGGCTGGCTAATTGCACTTAGCATAATAGCCTCTGGTTCCATCCATGCTTTCACAAAGGGTAGGAGCTCCTTCTTCTTTCTTTATTTCTGCTGCACAGTATTTCATTGTATAGATGAACCACAGATTACTATTTTTTTCTTCCATCTGGTCAGCTCTTATTCTTAAGCTTAATATTTCATTCTTCATCTCTTTTATTGAGTTCTTCATTTCCAGAATTTCTACTTGTTTCTTTTTTAAAGTTTCAATCTCATTGGTAAAGTATTCTATTTGTTTGTTGATTTTTTATTTCTGAGTTCATTAGAGTGTTATCTGTGTTTTCTTGTATCTCACTGAGTTTTTCAGAACTGCAGTCTTGAATCCTCTGTCATTTAAATCACAAATCTTTATGTCTTTCAGTTGATTTCATGGAGATTTCACCATTTTCTTTCTGATCTGCTTTATTGCCTTGTTTATTCATGGTATTTGATGGATTCCTTCTCTGCCTAGGAATCTATGGGAATAATGTCTGCCTTTAAAAAAAATTTACGAGTAGCACTACTTTATTTAGTATGTTGATAATGAGTCTTTCTTTTGTTTTTCCAATAAGCAGCAGTGAATCACAAGTGTTTAGGTTTTCTTGCGCTACTGTACTTCTTGGATCTCTACAGAGAGGTGGAAAGAGCCCTGTATTTCCTGAGGAGGTAGGCATCTTCTCCGAGACCAAGTCACCTTGGTCTTAAGGCACCACCCTCAGGGTGGGATGTGGTGAGTGATGGGAGTCCTAGGCTGTAAAACTCCAACACTGTCCCCTGCAACCAGACACTAACAGTGCAGTTGCAGTGGGAGTGGGTGGGATGAGCTGGGAGAGGATGCTTGGTGCTTCTGTGGCTTTGTTTTCCTCCCAGTAATGGCGACTGCCAGACCTCACGTCTGTGTCTCCAACCCTCTCACTGGGTTTAACCACAGAGTGGACCTGTTGCTCCATCAAAAATGCTCTGCCTGTCCGGTTGTCTGGGCTGCAGATAATGTACCCTGTAGCTGAGCACTCACTGCCCCAGCTTCTTCTGGAGCCTGTTGCTAGCTCTGGAAGGGTGAGGGGAGGCGGCCAGTCTCCATACAGCTCTGCATTTCTGTCTGGCAGTGGTGGTTATCTGACGACCGTGGCTGCACCTCGGCTCTTCATTCCTGCCCAGGTCACTGGGTGCAGCTGTAGCACCTACAGACCGCTCAGACTTCACTGTGTCTCTCAGCCTCACCAGACTGCAGGGAGTGCAAGATGTCAACCCGATTCCTCCCCGCCCTCCCCCTTCCCTCTCCTGAGACTTGCAGTGAGCTCTGAGCTGTGTCTGTGTTCAACATTTTTTGGACATATTTTTACCAGGAAAATAATTCTACATTGACAGCATTTTCTTTCAGTACTTCAAAGATGTTACCCTGTTGTCTTCTCAATTGCGTATTTTTAAGAGAAAGAAATTTTCCTGATCTTTATTCTTGTATATAACATATTGTTAAATAAATACTTATGTTAAAGAAGATGTTTTTCTTCTAGCTACTTAAAGATTTTCTTTCACTACCTTTGAGAAAGGGATTATGTTGTTGTGCCTTGGAGTACTTTTCTTGATGTTTCTTGTGCTTGAGAGTTATTGAGGTTCGTGTACTATATTTGGAACCATATTGGACATTATTTCTTGAAAATTTGTTCTGGCCCTCCTTCCTCCATCTGATAACTCTGAACCTTTAGAGACTCCAGTTGCACGTACGTGAGGCCACTTGGAGTTGTCTCACAGCTCACTCATGTTCTCTTCACTATGTTATTCTCCTTGGCCGTTTGTGTTTTATTTTCAATAGTTACTTTTGTTATATTTCAGGGTTTACTAATCCCTTTTTCTGCAATGTCTATTCTGCTGTGGATTCCATCAAGCACATTTTTTCATCTCACACTGTAGTTTTCATCTTTAGAAGTTCGGTTTAGTTCTTTTTAAAAAGGAATACTTTATGTGTCTACATAACTTTTTGAAACATATGAAATCTAGTTATAGTACCTGTGTAAAAGTCCTTGCCTGCCAATTCTTACATTTGTATCAGTTTAGGGTCATTTTTAATTTTTTTCCTCATAATGAATTTTTTTCTTTCTTCTTTCCTGCCTAAAATTTTCTATTGGATATGAGACATTGAGACTTTCAACTGATTGGATGTTGGATTTTTTTTTTTAAAGCCAACATATTTCGATCTTTGCCCTGGGATATAGCTTAATTACTGGTGTTGGCCTTAAACAAATAGCTAGCCGGATGCTTTCTCCAGAAATACGGGTTTCTTCAAGAACAACGAAGAATTAGTTTGAGACATTCAGTCTAGTGGCAAGCCACATGAACTATGTGCAAGTCCTGAGAAATAAAGGAGGGGAAGCTTTTTACGTAGAGAAAAGGAAGGCGGGAGGGTTATTATAAATGGTGTTTCCTTTGGGTGCCATGCTTGTTTTAGGGCATGAGAGCTCCCCCTTCTGGCCTCCTGAATTTATTTGTTAAATGATGTTTTTGTTTATTAGTTGTTACATTTGAAAACAATTTTATCCTCTAACAGTCTGCTTTTAACATTTTTAGAGGAACAGTTGGAACTGTGCTAAGTATGTATATGGCTAAGGAAAGTGAATTCTCTATGTCTGAGGCAAGACCCTCTGTGTATGTGATCCAATGCTCTATGACTCATGAGGCTGATGAGGCTGTCTAGTCCAGCTGATGAGAAGAGGCACACACAATTCCCGATCCCTGTGAGCACCAGCCGTTGTTACCTTTAATCCTTTCACCTGGTTCATTACCAGCACTGGGCCGTTTCTGCAAACATGCAATGATTCTTTGTATGTTAATACTGCAGGTGTATCCTTTGCAGCACATTGTTGGTCTATTTTCATGCCACTCTGTAATCTCTAATAATCTGCCTTGCAAGATCTAGCTGCCTAGAAAATTTCAGTCTCCCATTTCTCTCAAGCCCACCTTTTCAATTCAGGGAATCCTCCTACGTCTGGACAGGTTACCCCTCCCTCACTGTGATGCGGAATCTCTGACAGTAAGCTAGGAAAGTTGTCTGGCTGACCTCACTTGATTTGCATCTCTTAGGTCCTTCTTGTTCATATGCAGCACCTTAAAACTGTTGTCTCATGTATTTTGTCAATTTGTGGTTGCTGTTATTATTTTAAGTAGGAGGGTGATATGGGCCCCTGTTATTCCTTCTTGTCCAAAGTTAGAAATTCTTTCCTCTTCATTTCAGCCAGGTACATGCTCTCTAGCTAAAGACTACACATCCATTTACTCATATAGACTGGTGTGACTAAATGAATCATAACTGGCTGAAGGGATAAAAGTGGAATCCATGCACATTCTGAGCACTGCCCCCTCACTGGTGCCCCTGGACTCCCCTCATCCCCTCCCCAGTGGGCTGATTGTAATAACAGAGCAAGAAAACGTACCCAGAGGCTGAGAAGAGCAGAGCTTCTCAGTCTCAAGACTTCACTTGATTTGCATCTTCTTATAATTTAATAAAGCCACTTAAGTATTGAGTGTTATTTTTGCAGCAGAATAGTCTATGTACTAAATAAGAGAAAAAATATATTTTGAGGGAAGACTAGTATTTCAATCTGAGGATTATTGAGTTTAATGTTAAGAAGGATATCAGTGCAGAAGCTTCTGAAGCCCGAGACAGAGTTCCAGGTGGAGATGGGGACTTCAGTGAAATTGACATGCAGCTAGAAAATGAAATTACAGTGTGTGGAGATGAAATCACAATGTGTGATTGAATGTACCGTGCTGAGAGAATGCCTAGGATAGAAATATGAGATAGGCGTTCTTAAACTTAGCTGCACTTTGGAGTGAATTGTAGAGCTTATAAGGAAATATATACAGGGGCGGGCAAAGGTAGGTTTACAGTTGTGAGTACATGGAATGGTTTACTCTTGAATAACTATTTATTAATTATTGCATTATTTATTTGTATTACAATTGTCAACCTATTTTTGTCTACCCCTGCGTATTGACTCCTGGGTCTGTCC
Source organism: Anoura caudifer (assembly GCA_004027475.1). NCBI lineage: Eukaryota > Metazoa > Chordata > Mammalia > Chiroptera > Phyllostomidae > Anoura > Anoura caudifer. The sequence continues at coordinate 9,018 of PVKU01009873.1, read as the reverse complement.
TCCGGATAGTCTTGTTTAGTTATAGGGTATATGACCTGGGCATCATGATAGCTAAAATCTAAAAGATGATTCACATATTCAGCCAAAATTGATAACCGGTGCTCTCAAATGTATTAAAGCTTAAGGAAACAATGAAAGATATGCTGACAAAGAAGACTGGGAGGGAGAAGGGTTGTGACAGTACGGAATCTAGGTGAGTGCTGTCTTTTGTACCAATTTTGCATGTAGCAGGTCCCAACAAATAAATGCCTGGATTACAATTCTGGATTTCATCATATGTTGTTTTTAAAAATAAAACAAAACAAAAAAACAAATCCAAGTTTGAAACACGTTTAATTGAGTAACCAAAAACAAATCACTAGATCAGAACCTCAATACAGTGATCTGTAAAATGTAGATAATAGCCCATCTTTTTTTACCTTATCACCATAAGGATAATAAGGTATTTGACAGTACCTTGCAAACAATGTTATACTATTCCCAAGTGAAGTATTTAAAGTCAAATTATACATCAGTCTTGACTTCTGCTTTCCTAACTTTCATAGGAAAATTAGGCGTATCTTTAAGCAAAATGACTCAGGAAAGGGAAATTCATGGTGAATATAAATAACAGGTAATTGTTTGCGTGTCCTACTGGTGGCCTAACTTCATCACCACCGTAAGTGCTGTAACAGATCTGTTCATCACGTTTCTGGTGATATTGGCAGTTAGCAGCAAGGGAAGGGAATGTGGGCACTAGGTTTCTCTCTCAGCATTGAGCGTGCAACCACAAACTCAGACCACTCTTGAGTAATGACAAAAGGAACTATCATAATTCATGTCCAGGAGATATTGGATGCTGGTAGGGGTGTATGATTTCCATTCCTTCAAGAGAGGTTCTTGGAGTGGAAGCGTTAGATGACACAATTATTGAGCCTCCTTAAAGTTCAGATGGACAAAAAAAGAAAAATATACCGGGATGAATAACATGCCTAGTAAAAGGAGTGAAAGGGTGACTTAACAGGTTATTTGCATCTCTAATTCCTGTGACTCTCCCGGAACGGGAAGTAGTGCGGTGATTGTTAGAACACTTACTGAGAGCAAGCAGTGAAACTCTGAGGGTATCAATGGACAGCAAGTAGTTTAAAGTCGGTAAAAGAGAGACTTGCATGTCCATCTGAATATTAGACACCAAAAGAAGAGAAGGTAACACAACTATCAAGGCATATTTGGAAGCTACATCTAGATTCTGTTTAACCTTGTGGGCTAAAAATAAATACTGATTGGAAGTTAAAACAAAAACTCAAGCCAGAGTAAACTGAAAAAATTCATCATGCTAAGGTTTATATGGTGAAAAATAGCACATTTTTATAGGTCCAGCAAAAAGCTTCAATTTAAACAAAGTCCTGTTGCATAGAACATAGAAGATATAAAATTCAGGTATTAAAATAAGATATTTAGTCATTTGGAAAGTATATGATTCTATTTTAAAGAGGCTTTTAAAAAAATATTTTGTTTATGTATTTTTAGAGAGAGGGTAAGGGAGGGAGAAAGAGAGGGAAAGAAACATCAATGTTTGAGAGAAACAGCAATCAGTCGCCTCTCACATGCCCCCAACCGGGGACCTGGCCTGCAAGCCAGGCGTGTGCCCTGACCAGCGACCCTTCGCTTTGTGGAATGATGTCCAGCTAATCGTGCCACACCAGCCAGGGCTATGATTCTATTTTATATCAACTTAACAATCTTGTGTGGTAGTTTGTGATTAAAATGCATATTTTAATACATTTATTTCTTTGTTCACCACTGCATCAATAATATGTTTTTAGGTGTCTCTATGTAATAAACACCTTTTTTTGTGGGATATATAAGGGTTAATTAGCTCTGGTCCTACCTTTCTATGTATTGCATTCGTATAGCAATGATTTTTTTTTAAGATTTTTTTCTATTTTTATTTATTCATTTAGAGAGAGTGGAAGGGAGGGAGAAAGAGAAGGAAAGAAACATCAATGTGTGGTTGCCTCTCACATGGCCCCCCACTGGGGACCTGGCCTGCAACCCAGGCATATGCCCTGACTGGGAATCGAACTGCTGACCCTTTGGTTCTCAGCCCAAGCTCAGTCCACTGAGCTACACCAACCAGGGCCTATAGTAATGATTTTTAACCTTTTTCATTTTATGGCAGACATAAACTAATTACTAAATTTCTGTGGCACACCAAAAAATGTATTTTCTGCTTCTATGACAAAAAAATAGGTACAATTTTGATTCATTCACACCAAATGGCTATTGTTGTGTGGCTGTCATCTTTTTTACTTGACACTTGAGGAGAAAAGAGGTCAGTGCCTCTGACCAAATAGTCAGGTGTTGCATCTTTTAACAATGGTTGCATCACGCCGGTGTGTCTCTTGCGGCATGCTGGTTGAAAATTGCTGACCTGTGACAAACAGAAACATATATTTAATATTAAAATACAAGACAGAAAGTGATGTAGGTCACATGATGTATGAGTAAAATAATATGTATTGGAGATACTATTTATGAACCATGCATCTAACCAATAATTCATTCATGTGTAGAGTATGTAAAGGATAGAGTATGTAAAGGACTCTCAAACTTAGCAGTAAAAACTAAGCATTCCAATTAGAAACTGGGCAAAGTTATGAACAGATAACTTAATGAAAAGGATGTATAGGTGGTAAATAAGCACAGAAAAGATGCTCAATGTCATTTCCATTAGAGAAATACCAATTAAAACTATGTGATGTCACTACATACTGATCAGAATTTTTAAAATAAAAGTAGCAATAACATCAAATGTTAGTGGAGATGCAGAAAAACTAGATCAGTCATGCATTGCTGTTTTGGCTGTAAAATGGTACAGCTCTCTGAGAAACAGGTGGTCAGTGTTACAAAACTAAATATGCACTTACCATGATCCAACCATCACACTCTTGTTTATCTTTGCCAAACAGATAGAAATTCATGCTCACACAAAAACCAATACACAATATTCATGCTAGCTTATTTTGTAATACTCCAAACCTGGAAACAACCTAAATACCCTTCAATGCATGAATAGTTAAACTATAATATCATGGAATACATCGCTAAGATGTAAAAAGAGTGAAGTATCTATACACACAACAACTGGGAGTGATCTCAAAGGAAATAAGCTGAGTGTAAAAAAACAGCCCATGTTAAAAGGTTAATACACTATGTTTCTATTGACATAATATTCATTAAGTATCAGAATTATTGAGAGAGTTGGTATTTTTCAGGTATTAGTATTAGGTTAGGCATTTTTGAAATAGATTGGTGTTTTTCAGGTATTAGTATTAGGTGTGGGCAGGAGTATGTGATGGAAAGAGGTAAGTTACATGAGGTAAGTTACATGAGGGAAACTTACAGTTAGTGATGGAATAGATCTGTATCTACATGTGATGAAATTGCATAGACCTTTACACATATCCGTTACGACAAACAAATGAGTGAGTGTGAAACTGGTGAAATCTGAATAAACTGTGGATTATACCAAATTTCTAGTTTTTATATTGTACCATATTTTTGCATGGAGTTACCATTTGGGGTAAACTGGATAAAGGGAACACAGGACTAGTTTTGTTTTGCTTTTGCTGCTTTCTGTGAATTTCTCATTATTTCAAAATAAAAAATAATAAATGTATGGGCATTTAGATTGAAGAAGCCAGAGGTAATTTCATATAAAAATGGAAAGGAATTTAAAGAATAAGAAAGACTTGGGTTATTTAAGGTTTAGAGGGCTCCGTATTTAAGATAGAGAGGGCTCAGTGTAGAATGCATGTAGATAGATACAAGTGTTTAAAACACAGAGGTTACATGGAGTAATTCCACTGGAACAAGTTGAGGATGAATGAATTAGTGAGAGGTAAGTGTATGGAATGTAGTTATAACCTAGACCAGCGGTTTTCAACTGGTTTGCTGCCAGAATTTTTAAACATGCAATACCTAACTGTTATGCAGGGGCACTGACCTTTTTTCCCTTAGACTACCAATCAAACAGTGACACCAGCCAACACAACAATAGCTGTGCAGTGTGAATGAATCAAAATTATACCTATTTTTGGTCAGATTGGATGAAAATATATTTTTTGGTGTGCCGCAGGATTTCAGTAATTAGTTTATGAGTGCCACGAGATGAGAAAGGTTGAGAATCACTGGCTTAGACAGTGTTTCCAATGTTATAATAAGGAGTCTGATATAAGTTTGAAGCTGATAGTCATGGAAGGTTTGTTAGATATTAAATAAAATGATTAAAGCTGTGCTAAATGGATTCAAGATAAACATAAGGAGAATTGTGCCAAGACCATTTCAATAGCGCAGATAATAGATAATGAGATTGTACTGAGCAGATTGAAAAAGGTATCAGTCTGCGCTTCTCCAGTGAGTGGATGAGGCCGCTGGTGAGCATAAAGCGTTCTTTGTTCTGTAAGTACCGTTTGTGTTTGGTCTTCTAAAGCAGTTTCTCAAGATTCGTATCATTTTTAACTTTGGAGGGGGTTGGACCTACATATATATCAGTATAATCTTGAGTGAAAGTGTCATTATTTCATAGAGGAAAAGATGAAAAAAGGAAAGAAAGAACAAGTGCATTTTTTTAGCCTACGCTCTGTAAATATATCACAGAGCAGTGAATACTTTACTCACTCTGTATTCAGCCATAGAAAGTACATTAGAATGTCTTTGTTAATGTTATGAATTTTTAATAAATATGTGTATTTTGTCATGTTTAAGTACGAACTTGATTGCCTTTGAAATCAGTGTGAAAACCATCAAAACATATATTCTAAAATGCCATTTTATACCTTTGTTGGGGGTAGAGGTCAAGAACTCTGGTTTTTCAGAAACAGATATAAATATCCTATTTAGCTTTAGGTTCTCTAGATAACACACTCTATTTTCACAATATTATGTAAGATAAGTACTAGTAAACTGTTCTGAAGAACTTCCAGAGTTCTTAAACAGAGCCGCCCCTTGTTATTATTTGATGTAACCACTATGTTTTACATATCTTTCATCTTTTTTATATTTATGATAATCCATTCCCTTTCCCCAAATCTAAGGTCTACATGCAGGCTTCTGCAGATGACTGAACATAATCTTTGTGTTATTTCCGAAAGCACTGACTGGAGGAGAAATCAAAGAAAACTATAATTCTTTGTCACAATCGAAAGCACAGGTTAAAATAAATAAAAAGCCTTTCATAGAACTGATGCTGTCTTAAGAAGTATATAAAGGTCTGCTATATTTTTTTATGGATAATCTGCCAGTTCTCAGGCATTAGAGATAAAAGTGAAAAAAAAACAGGGCTCAGAAAAGAATCACATACTGCAGTCCCCCCTCACCTACAGGGCATACTTCCCAAGACCCCCAGTAGATGCCTAAAGCCACAGATAGTACCAAACCCCACCTGTACTACTTTTTCCTATACATACATATCTATGATAAAGTTTAATTTATAAATCAAGCACCATAAGAGATTAGTAATAAAATAGAACAATCATAACTATATACTGTAATAGAAGTTATGTGAATGGCTTTGGGGTTAATAGTAAGCAAAATAAAGACTACTTGAACACAAGCATTACAGCACTTACATCTGCTAACCAAGGTGGCTACTGAGTCACTGATGGTCAGGCAGCTAAGGGCACAAATACGCTGGACAATGGGATGGTTCACATCCTGGGTGGGTCAGAGCTGGATGACAGAGTGGGATGATGGGAGATTCCCTCATACTACTCAGAATGGTGTGGCAATTTGAAACTTAGAACTTATATATTTCTGGAACTTTCCATTTAATATTATTGGACTGCATTTGACAACAGGTAACTAAAACAGTGGAAAGACAAATCGCAGACAAAGGGAAAACTGTTGTAAAGAGTTGTCCAGAACATTGAGTAAAACTTACTGCCTAGTTCATGACAAATCATCAGTCTACATTAACTTCCTCCTTTTATATGTTAAATTATTTCTTTGTTTTATTTCCATCTCTCTCTTTCTGTGTGTCTCTCTCTCTCATTTTCCTCCCCCTGTGGACAACCATTCTAATATATCTAATGTATATCCTTTTGCCTGCACATGTTTATATAAATTGTGTATGTTCATTTTGGTGCATTTTAGTTTATGTAATAATATTTTAAATTTTGTTTGGGGCATCACTCTGTCCTTTCTTAGTACGTGTTTGAGATCTGCCCTAGTTACTATGAATATCTGGTCTGTTACACCTGTCCCTGTACATTGTAGCATGGTGTGCATCGAACACACCTGGTTTGCTACTTAGAGCATGCCCTAAAATCACTGTTGAGAGAAAGCAGAAAATTAAAAAAAATACATTTTAGTTGTTTATAATATACTTTTTAACATAAATATATACAAAACATGCATAGGTCATAATATGCCATTTGACTGATAGCCACAAAAAAATGAGCACACACATGTAACCTCCACTCAGATTAAGAAAGAGCCCTGGCTGGTGTGGTTTGGCTGGAGCATCATCCCATAAACTGAGAAGTCCCGGGTTTGATTCCCACGTAGGTCACATACCTGGGTTGTGGGTTCAGCTCCTTGTTGGGGTCCACAAAAGAGGCAGCCAATAGATGCTTTTCTCTCATATTGATGTTTCTCCCTCTACCTCTCTCCCCCTCCTTTTCCCTCTCTCTAAAATCAATAAGCATGTCCTCGGGTGAGGATAGTAAAAGAAAAGAAATAGAATATTACCAGCACTTAAGAAACTTTCCACATGTTACCTCTCAGTCATTACAATCTCAAACAGTGACCGTAATTTTCACTTCATCATCATACTATTAGTTTCATATATTTTTGAATTTTTATAAATGCAATTGTAGTATTTATTCTTTTGTGCCTGGTGTTTTTCGCTTAGCAGAATGTCCGGGCAAACCAGCTATACCACTGCAAATAGAGTGAGTAGTTCTTTGGATTCCCTATTGGCATATAACAGCAATTTTCAAAATGTGCTTCCCTGTTACCCCAAGTCCCCAGTATACTTTTAGGGAGACTGGCAGGTGGAAATTATTTTCATAATGCTATTAAGACAGCATTCCTCTCTTTCACTGGATTGACAGTCACACTGGTAAGGCAAAAGCAATGATGAGCACAGCTGCTGGCACCAAGATGGTGGATCCCACCTGTAGTAGCTGTTGGAATATTCTTCAAAGTCAAAAAGTTAGAGGAAAAATACATACAAGCTTCACTTTAAAATCCTTTCATGAATCTGCAGAAACACTGATTTAAAAAACTGTGGACCTGGTTACATGTCTTCTTACATTCTGTATGATAAAATGAGAAGTCTGCATGAAGCATTTTGCTTCATATAAACACACGATTGTTGTCTCAAGGAAAAAGAGTCATGTAAGTGTGTTATTACGAACATGCCTTTGATATTGCTGACCCCGTGGAAGAGTCCTGATGACCACAAAGTGCCCCCAGACCTGATCTCAGTGAGCATAGTCCTAGAGCAGCTTCTGAAGGAAAACAAGCCAATGGGTATAGGTAATCGCTAATAAGGCAAATAAAATCACCTCTTAGAATCCAGGAAAAGACCAAAAAAATACAACAAAAGAAAGTAAACACAACATAATATACTGTATTTCGGACCATAGGATGCGCCTTGGTTTTAGAGGAGGAAAATAGGGAAAAAAATTGAAGCAAAAAATGTGGTAAAATATTTAATAACATAAATGACATAATATTTCACCAGTGTAAATGTAAACAGAACTCAACAGCAGCATTAACAACCATTATTCCTCCCAAATATGGGGGGTGAGGGGTGCATCTTATAGTCTGAAAAATACAGTATTTAAGCCCAGTATTATCAAAAAGTAAATTAATTATAAATTACTAAAATCTCCAAATAAAAGGCAGAAACTGATAGATTGAATACAAAACTGAGAGTAACCTAACACTGACTTCCAGAAAGTCAGTTTAATTATAAATAGGTCAAAAGTTAAAAAAGAGTTTTACACAATTTCAAAAAATGATAGAAAAGACTATATCTTAAAATCACTAATTTTAAAAATATGTAGCTATACAAGGTATGTGAAATGAAAAAATAAGGGAAATTTTAAAATAACAAATGAATTAGCTTATCAAGATGACATAATGATCTTAAATGTGTATGTGTTTAGTAATAGAGCTTTAAAATACCTATAGCAAAAACTGAGGATTGAAAAAAAGAGATAAATCTACAATTTGAGATTGATGTTTCAGAAAATATCTCTTAGTCGTAGTTGACATATTTCCAGAGAAAAAATATGGACATAGAAAATCTACGTTACATTATCAACTAGTTTTCCTCATTGTCATTTATAAAACATTTTACTCCAGACCAGAAGAGGTTGGTTTTGGGGTGCTGGGGGCAGTGGCTGTGTGAGACGGGACCACATTGCGGCCCTGCAGACTGACTTGCGGGAGGGTTGAGCCCCCGCTCATTGCAACAGCGCAACTACTGAGTATTGTAGAGGCCGGGCCTTCGGCGGCTGGCACCCCAGCACCTGGGCCACACGGCAGAATCGCTTTCCGCAGCAGCAGCTTTTGGGATCGTCTGGTTGCCAATGGAGTAGTCTCCCTTTCCCCGACCGGCCCTGCACCAGAAGGTTCCATTGCCTTCCCTTTCCCCCACAATGCAAGCAGGCACCACTGCCCATTGGGAGAAAAAGGACGTGGGGGGGGGGATCAATGAGGGTGAACCAACTGCAGAGGTTGAAACTGATAAGGCCACTATCGGATATGAGAGCCTGGAGGAGTGTTACAAGGCAACGGTACTTATTCCTGAAGGTACCAGAGATGTTCCAGATGGACCGATCATCTGTATCACAGTTAAAAACCTGAGGGTATTGAGGCCTTTAAAAATTATACATTGGACTTAGCTGCACCTACCCCACAAACAGCCCCAGCACCAACCCCTTCTCCACCTACACCTTTTGCTCAGGCTCCTGTAACTCATATCCTACCCACGTGCAGGTGGTTCTTCCAGCTCTCTCTCCC
>PVKU01009872.1:0-57625 GCA_004027475.1 Anoura caudifer | reverse complement strand
GCTCCCAGCTCAGCACCCAAGCTCTCAGCAATTGTTCTCCTCAAGCCCTAAAGATATGATTTCTTACTCTTTGTTAGCCCCTGACCAATCAGCTCCCAGCTCAGCACCCAAGCTCTCAGCAATTGTTCTCCTCAAGCCCTAAAGATATGATTTCTTACTCTTTGTTAGCCCCTGACCAATCAGCTCCCAGCTCAGCACCGAAGATCTCAGCAATTGTTCTCCTCAAGCCCTAAAGATATGATTTCTTACTCTTTGTTAGCCCCTGACCAATCAGCTCCCAGCTCAGCACCCAAGATCTCAGCAATTGTTCTCCTCAAGCCCTAAAGATATGATTTCTTACCCTTTGCTTAGCCCCTGACCAATCAGCTCCCAGCTCAGCACCCAAGTTTTAGCAATCTTTCTCCTTAAGCCCTAAAGATATGATTACTTATTCTTTGTTAGCCCCTGACCAATCAGCTCCCAGCTCAGCACTGAAGATCTCAGCAATCGTTTTCCTCAAGCACTAAAGATATGATTCCTTACTCTTTGCTCACCCGGACCAATCAGTTCCCAGCTCAGCACCCAAGATCTCAGCAATTGTTCTCAAGCCCTAAAGAAATGATTCCTTATTCTTTGTTAGCCCCTGACCAATCAGCTCCCAGCTCAGCACCGAAGATCTCAGCAATTGTTCTCCTCAAGCCCTAAAGATATGATTTCTTACTCTTTGCTCACCCTGACCAATCAGCCCCCAGCTCAGCACCCAAGATTTCAGCAATTGTTCTCCTCAAGCCCTAAAGATATGATTTGTTACTCTTTGCTCACCCCCAACCAATCAGCCCCCAGCACAACCCCCACCCCGACCTGTGTGAGTCTGTGACTTTGCTCTATTGATTCTGTAACCCACAGGCCAGGGAGGCTTTTCTTCCAGAGCTCGGGCTGGTCCGCCTCCCGACTGGCCGATTCTAATAAACTGATCAATGCCTTTCTTTACTGCAAACCGGGCTCTCGTGCATTTTTGGTGGAACTTAATCCCTGGGGGTTGGTACCATCTCCACGGGCAGAGGGCCCTGAACGCTTCCCGAGAGACTCAGGCTCGGCTGCTGCTTTGGCTGGTCCGCGTTCGCTTGGCGGCGCAGGCGCTGTAGGCACGCAGGGCTCACCTGGCTTGTGCAGAGGCATCACCTGGGTTGGACCGACCTTGCGCTGTGGCTCTACCCCAACCGGTTCCTGGCGCCCCACACATGTCCTGATGCCCCCACACTTTCAGGAACCTCGCAGGGTTGGAGTTCATGCGTCACCTTCCCCCTTGATGACACCCTTCACGGCGGGGGGGGGGGTAGGGGGGAGGTTCAGCCACCTCCCTTGCATGGGTCACCATTTGGGTCTCCCCACCCAGTCCTCCTAGCCCCTCCCCTCCCCAGTTCCAGCAACACTGGGAGGACCCCTGCCAAGGTGGTCCCCAGACAAAGGCCTCTGCCTCTGCCACAAAGTCTTTCTGCTCCTGGGGAAGACAGGAAAAGAGCCCAGGGGAGGGGGCTGCAGGTGTGGCTCCTGCTTATGCAGGGGCAGGGCAGGGCCGGGTGCTGCTGTTGCAGGAAGGGCCTCAGCTTCCCCACAGTGAGGAGACTGGCTCCCTCCACTCCTCCAGCTCTCAGCTCTGACTCTGAAAGGTGACAGAGTGCCATCCTCTGAGCTTGCAAGAGACCTGAAGGCCTGGCGAGGCAACGTGAGGTTTCCGGCTTCACTGCTAGTTAGCTGCGGGCTGGCAGGCTGCGTGGGGGCAGGGAGTGGGGCCTGAGTGTGCGTGCACATGTGTGCACGTGTTCACGGGCACCAGTGGAAAGGGGCGGAGAGGGTGGGAGGGGCCAGCAAGGTGCAGAGACAGACCCTGGGCTTTCACGGTTCACCCCAGAGAGCGCACTGGGCATCACAGGTGGAACTGAAGATAAATGGATTAGCCAGGTGAATAAACTGGATTAAAAACTAAACTGAAAAATCAATTTGAGAGAGACTATTTGGGCAAATAAAATACGACCAGCTGTGTTGGATGGCCTGAAGAATTCGATACCTGCGAGCCTGGGAGACAGTTTCTGATCCGCAGCCGCCCCGGCCTCCAGGCCGGGCGTGGGCATCTCAGTAATTGCACCGCGGGGTGAGGCCAGGCCCGAACGCTCAGCGTTAAAGATGGTGTTTCTGCCACTGAAAATTAATTTCTTTGCTGACCAACAAAGACCAAAGTAATTTCAAAATTTTAAGGATGGCGAGACAGCATAAAATTGTTTACGCTTTTCTCGCCTCCCTGACATTGGACATGGAACCTGCTGGGAAATGAAGAAACGGCCCCTCCATCCCCAGACAGGAGGCTCCAGTCACAGATGCAGTCCGCTGACATTCAGAGGCTCTGGTTTCCGGGCGTCCAAAGCCACAGGCGCAGGGGGAAGGGCAGGCCACAAGAGCAACGTGGCAAGTCCGAGGGCTTCTCTTCTCTGGACTTGTCACGAGCAAGACAAGGAGGAGTTAAAGAGACGCAGCGTTGGCACCAGAATGAATCAGCCTCAGAACGAGACCCAGCCCACCGTGGAAGCACACGGAGGCCTGGCGCCCCAGCAGGACGGGGAGGTGGGGCCGGGGGAGAGAGGATGCAGTCGGCCTGGAGGCACTGTGATTTGAAGGACCCAGAAAGGGCCATGCAGCAGCCAGGATAATCTTTTTAATTTTGTAAATTAAGGTATTCATTTTAGAGAATCGGGGAGGGACGGAGAGAGGGAGGAAGAGAAACACCGAAATCTGAAGGGGAACAAGTCCGAACCCGGGTGGCGTCCGACCTGCAGCCGGTGCCTCGGCTGGTTCCCCCACACGTCCCTGGCCTCAGCCCGGGGACCTCCTCTCTGTCCTGCCCACACTCGCTTGCCAGGTGACCTCATCCAGCCTCCCATGGTTCCCCATCTGAATCTCCCACCTGCCCTCTCCCCGATCTCCCGACTCCCGCCACCCACTGCTTACTCAACACCTTCCCCGCACGAGGTCACCTCCAGCACCTCGGCCACCTGCTGCGCCACGTTTGTCCTCCATGGGCTGCCCCTGCCGTCAGTGGTCAGAACCTTGGAGTCACCCCTGGCAAACCTGGGGCATCCCCGCTTCCACCATATCCCGGATGCAACCGCTTCTCACCTCCCAACCTGCTCCCGTGTGGCCGGGGCCAGTCTCCCGGCTACCCTGGATTCCTGTCAAAGCTCACCGTCTGCCCTGCGAACACAGCCGATGGGCCCTGGGAAAACCTGCCTCAGCCGGTCTCTCCTGTGTTCAACCCCCCCACAGCCCCCCCTCAGTCACTCCCTGCATCTCCGCAGTGTCTGCCAAGACCCCCACAACCTCCGGGCTGGCTGCACCACCCGCCACGCTCCCCTTGCTCATGCGGCTCCAGCGAACACACCAGGCGCTCTCCTTGTGTGCTAGTCGGGTGCAGCATCAGTCTCCCTCCCTCTGTCGTCCGCCCCATGAGGCAGGGACCCTGTCCCCGCACTGAGAGCAGGGTCTGGCACGCCGTGGAGGCCCGGTCGGTGTTTGTTGTTGAATGAACGACTCGCGGGCTTGTCAGCGGTCTGGGCAGCGATGGGCTGCGTCTGGGGTGTGAGTTACGCCGTTGATGGAGACGTCGTTCTCAGAGGCTCCGGCGGTGGGTTTGAACGGCCCCTCTGCTCCGCACGCCGGTTGCCTGCCCACGACACCAGGTGCCTGCCGAGACTCACCCACAGACACGCTCAGGTGGGCCGGAGGGACTGGTCTAAGGGCGGGCGGGGTGGGCCTGGACTAGAAGCTCCATGAAGTATGCCCGCCCCTCCTCGCTCCGGCTCTAGAGATCTGTGATCTGTAGAAGGAGCTCCAGCCTCTCTGCCGTGGCAAAGGAGGGGAGGGACGGGGCAGCGGAGAAGCCACCCGCACACTCCCTGTCCAGCCAGGGACGGCCGCTCTCAGCCTTGCCCAGCACCCACGCCGCCCTGCCCTTGGAGCACGGGCTGCGGTTCGCGGGCTCGAGCGAGAACCTAAGGCAAAGTGTGCGCGTTCAGAATTAAGGTCTGGTAATCCATGAGATGAGGGGGTCAGCCATGAGGAGGAGGCGGGACTTGAACACTCCGCTCCCGGCCACCCTGCGGTGTGAGTTGAAACCTGTGGACCCCTTTCACGTGTCAAGGCAGCGGCCGGGGGTCCGTCTGGGGCAGCCGGCTGAACAGGGGCAGATGCTGGCGGGCACGAGGCAAACCAGCAAACCAGCCAGGGCGACTGACTGGGGTCGTGACCTCAGCGCTCCCTGGGGCTGGCCTGCAGCTGCCCTCCCTGGACACTGGAGCCTCTCGGAGGGCAAAGCCCAGGTCCTGGGGCCACTCCGGCGAGAGAGCTGTGCTCCCAGAGCTGCTGATGGCTGCCGCCTCGTCCTCCCGGCACCCACTTGCTCCGGGGCCTCCTCTTGGCAAAGCCCCTTCTTTTCCCCGCCCCTCCCCACTTTGGGCTCGACCTGGTGCTCCCTGAGCCTTCCTCATCCCCACCCCCTCGTGTCTCAGCATCTTTCTTCCTCCATCAGCAGCGCAGGCATGATGCCGACCCCAGCTGGTGGCTTCACGGACACCGAACAGGGAGGTTCTCATGAAGCACCCAATGCAGGGGTCAAGGGACGCTGGTGCGCTGGCGAGGCTGGCAGCCAGGGGTCTGCTCCCACCAAAGGTCACCCTGGGGTGAGCGCGTGCAGAGGGGGCAGGCCCCGATTCACGGCTGCCCTGGTGGGGCTCTCGCTTAGCCGGCCAGATAGAACTCCCTGGTGCTTCCATCTGCTCCACAAAATGCAGGTCAGCCCCACGTTTGTGGGGTGGCCCCAGAGCCCAGCCACGGGCAGCTTCCCCGGTAGCAGTGGCTTCTCCCAGCGCACGCCCCCCTCCAGATGCTGCCTCCTGTGGGGGTGAGGCAGCAGCCCCCAGGCCCAACGCCAGGTTTCCCACGGAGCCTCCTCTGCACGCGGGCCTCACCCGGCCCGTGGGCCCACCCGCTTCTCTCCAGGGGCAACTGGCACTCACATGCGGGTGCCTCGGGGCCTGTGCACCCACCTGCAGGTCCAGCCCCCATCCAGAGGACAGAGAACTGCCACTGCTGGGTGCCTTGCACCCCAAGAAAATAGCCACCGGGAGCCCCTTTGACTCACAGAGAAGTCGGGGCGTCCACCTGCACCCGTCAGGCCAGCCCTTTGAACTCGCTCGCTCCGTGATTTAGAGTTTGAATCCAGTTTTAAATGGCAGTTAAAAATTGCACGTGGCACTTCACAATGAGGTTTAGCTTGACAGCTTGGACAGAGAACTAAAAATAGATGACTTCACATCCAAATAATAAGTCATAACAACGTTAGCCTGCATAGGGATACAGGGCCGGGCTCCAATACAATATTAATCTCAGGGAGATGAGTGACTGGGGAGAGACAGAGGCGCAGAGACGAGCCCTGCACACGGCCCGTCTCCCTCATCCCCCAGGCAACGGGCTGCCTTCCTCCGCGCCGCGCGGCAATTACGCGGTGTAATGGAGGCAGCGCAAATAAGCAGGAAGATTTTATTAAACCAAATGAGCAAACCATCTGCGTATTATTGCGGCGTGATTGGCACTGACAAGCGCCGAGCCGGTGCGGAGGTGAATATGACAGAGCAGCTGGCAGCAAAGCCCTTGATAATGTTACTCTTGATAAAGTTGCCGGGCCGCCCTCTCTAAGTAAATAAAGGGGAGAGGAGGGTGACGCATATTAATCTCCCCCGTTTGCAGCCTTCCGGAGGGCTGGGGCGGGGGCGGGGAAGTTGCCTGGGCTCGGTGCGTGGCATTTCCTATGAACACCGAAATTGCATCCGTGATTCGCAGAGACTTGACGATAATATATTAATATTAAAACTAAAGGTCATCCCACATAACAGTTAAGCTGTCTGAGCTTCAACCTTTATACCAATAACAGACTCTGGAAAGTAAGTGGGAAATATTTGAATACTCGGAGAAAATATATATTTTAAAAAGGAAATTTTATTTGGGAGGCTGGCTGGCGGCCCCGCACCCCCCTGCCTTCTCCCGGGGCGATTTCAGGGCTACCCCAAGGACGGCTGCGTCTGAGGCAGCATGCAGCGGCGGGAGGAAAGGTGACTAATTGCCACAGGCCTCCGGGCCCTCGCGCACCGCCGCGTCCCGCTAATGATTCCCTCGTGAGCGGGCGCGCGCTGCCTCCGTCCACGCTCCGTGGAGTCAGCACAAAACTTGGCTCGGCAGCTCGGGGCGCTGGCAGCAGAGGGCCCAGCGCAGGGCAGGCTCGTCTGCGGCCCTTTGCGTGAGAGCCGCCCGCAGGCAGGGGGCCGGCCACCCTGACCTCTGGAGCTCCCTGGAGGGGCCGGTCTGCTCCGATTCTGTCATCAACGCCGCTCTGACAAAAGGGGGCCTGCTGGGTGGGGTGGCGGGGCCGGCCCTGAAGTGGCCGGGGAAGAGAAGGTGCCAGGAGGTCGGCCACATGGAGGGTCTGTTCATGTGCGGGAGGGCGCATGTCCACCGGGCCAGTTAAACCTCGCCCGAGAAGGGAGTTTCCTGGCTGGAAAGTTTACCGGGCCCTGGTCGCGTGGGCAGGTTCACTGGCCGGCCTGGGAAGGCTGGGTGGGCAGAGCCTGGGGTTCAGAGGCACCTGGAGGGGCTTAGCAGCCCCCTAACTCTGAATCTGGTGACCTGGCTGGTGGCTGTTCGGCGGCCTCGGTGGCGCATTTACACCACGAAACCGGGTAAACACCGTGGACGGGGGCTCCCTACCCGCCCGCCAGGTGTTAAACTTTTTGCCAGCATCACACTGACTGGGGGCCGCGTCAGCCTTCCGCAGTTGCCAGGGCAGCAGCCTTACCTCCTGGGCTCGGCACAGCTTATTTTATCCAGGACTTGCTCTCTGTACAAACTGTCTCGCGGTGCAAAGCAAGGGGCGAGGAAGGAAAGACTGGATGCGGCCCAAGGAATAGAACCATCTTAACAAACTTCTCTGGGCTTTTGAGAAAAGACTTTGGACTTGACCTCTCCCGGCGGCGCCTGCCCAGCGGCTCCCTCCCAGGCAGCCCTGCAGGGTGGGGGGCATGCCCGCAGGGGCTGCAGTGCCGGGTCTGTCTGAAGGTGCCCCCAGGCCACTGGCTACTGCTCACCTTGCCGGGACCCTAGAGGAACTCGTGACCTGGCCGTCCTGGGCCTGGTCCCTCTCCCTGACTGGTCCAGCCTCAACCTTGCCAGGGAGACCCCCTCCATCTTCTGCCGTGGGGTCTCCTTGGCCCTCCTGGGGGGGGGGGCGCTTATGTCTGCATCCACACCTTGAGGACACGGAACGGAAGACAGCTCTGGGAAGCCCTGTTGGGGCCTGATCCAACTGGGCAGAGAGGCAGGTGACCCATGTCCTGGGTCCTAAGGGGGCTTGGGGAACAAACACCGCCTCCTGGGGCCTCTGGCTTCCCCCTTTGGGTCACACTTTCCTTCTCCGGGTCAAAGGACGGAGCAGCGAAATCAGCACGCATCCTCGCCCACGTCGGCCCGGGCCGACCAAGCCCCCTTCCCCGGTGGGTTTTCTTTTCAACCTAAGTCCTGACCAGCGTTCATTAAAACAAAGTTTTTGATGTTGAAAAAACACCACCCATAACAAGGCTAAGATTGTTTTTATCATGCGTGTGTAAGCGTGTTCTGGAAAAACGTAAACCGAATTTCTTACCCAGGGTCACGGAAGAACGCGCGTGGAAGCCCCATTCTGCATCTTGCCCCCGGTTCCGGAGCAACGAGCCCCCTGTCCTGGGCGCAGGGATACAGCTCCTCACCGGACATCTCCCAGGCCCGGGGCTCCCGCACGTGGCCCCTGATGTGCGGGCTGAGGAGATAAAACCACTGATAAAATCTTCCCAAGACCGGCCTCAAACCCTGAGTGCCACTCTCCTGCGGGCTTCTCTGCAACCAGCGGGCGACCTCTGCTCTCCCGCGGGAAAGAACGTCGCCGCCCCCAGGTCACCGCCTCCAGCCGAGCGGGGAGAGGGTCACGGTCAGGAAGGCTGAAGACGAAGTGTGTTTTCCTAGACGCCGCTCGCATTACACACTAACTGTCTACGAGGCGACCCCGCCGAACCCTAACGCAGCCAGACGCCGCCGTGGGAAGCGATGGGCCCGGAGCTCCAGGGACGCACAGAACGCGCCTGCTTTCCCCAGGACGCGCCCCGGTGCCCCCAGGGCAGCCCCCTCCCCTCGTTCGACGGTGTGGGGTAGAGCGAGCCCGGCGGCGGTGGGGGGCCACTCCCAGTTCCCCGTGTCCCTTCTGATCACCGCCGGGACCTGCTCCAGCGACGCCGCCCGCACTGCGCACTCTCGGCCGGGGCGCCGCTTGCGCGTTCTTTCACGGACGCGCATGCGCTATTGGGCAGAAACTTGGAGACCACTCCAGTGGCTCCTGGCTTGTCTGTCACTCTTTTAATAAAACCTGACCGCTTCGGTTTGTTATTCTGGAAGAGTCTATCTTTAAGAGCTCATCATTTAAAAAAAATTCATAGCTCACAGCGCTGGACACCAAAGTATTGAATGTTCTTCGTATCTTTATATGCGCGCGCGCGCGCACACACACACACACCATTACCTCTGGTGAAAGTGGGGGTGCACACCTGCTGGTGGGCTTCATGCCCTTCTGCTCAAGACCATGCACAAGGATAACAACATTCCCTGTTTAATTCTGAACACAGGTCTGACGGGAAAGTAAGCCAGGCTCTCCATATCTTGGAGTAATGGGTCTTTAAACTAAGAACTTCCAAGGGATAAAACCAGTCAGGTATCTCTCTCTCTCTTAAATGTGAGCTGCCGTTTCCCTGTGGTTTTCTGTGCAGAGACCTGGGAGCCCCAGCTGTCGGATGTTCAGCACCTGTCAGGTGCAGACTGGTCCTTGCTCTCTCTCTGGCCCACCGGAACCAGAACTATTCTGAAGGAACCGATGTTTCCTAGGGTCCCATTTTCAACTCTCTCTTCCCATGGCCTACATGCCAGGGCCAGCTTGGTAGCCTGGCACCCTGGGTTGATCTAAGCTGAACCCAGGCTGCTCTCCCTGCCCACCTACTGCTCTGTCTACTCACTCCATCAGCAAACACCTGCAAAGTTCTGGAATGTGCTCAGGCTGTGGCAAGCCACGTGGAGCTCTCCCCCCTGGAGCTCACATGCCAGCAGGAGGAGCAAGGGGCAAGCGCGCGGGGCAAGGAAATGGATGGGGGAGCTTGGAGCGTGGCTGTCAGTAGCAGCTCCAGAAAAGGGCCCCAGGACAAGGCACTGGATCCGAGACCCAGGCCCCGGGAGGCCTGGGGGAAGCTGCGAAGATGGAAGTGCAGGCCCAGGGGCCGGGAGCGCCCTGAGAACCAGCAGCAACAGAGCCACGGGCGCAGCTCACGGCGCAGCTCACGGCTGTGTCGCCAGAAGCAAGTGTGCTCTCTTGTTGGGTCAGCTGGGAAGAGAGACTGTCCCTCAAGGTGACCCAGCCGGGAGATGACATGTGACTCACAGGGTCTGAGGCAGCGGGCCCAGTGCCACCAAGCCCTGTGCTGGTTCCCTGCTGACGCCGATGTGACCCAGATGCTGAGGACTTCAGAGCTTCCGTCTCCCTGCCCTTCAGAGGCTGCCGCGAGGACCCTCCCCTCTGTGAGTCCCTGCGCCCTGCTGTGATGTAACAGCATGAGGCTCCTGGGGGGACGCTCTCCCCTGCCCTCCCCCTGCCCCCGTGAAGCTGGGGTGCTCTGTGGCCCCGGATCCTGGGAGCCACCTGCAAGGCCACGGCCGCATCTGCTGGCCAGCGTGCTCCCTTCCCTTAGTCCCTCCTCCTAGGAAGTCACTTTTTAAAAACTGAAGTATGTTTATTTTTGAAGTAAGCTTCATGCCACAATGTAAGTGGGGGCGGAGGGGCGGGGAATCAGTGAGACCAGTCAGTCAGAAGCCAACTGTAAAATGAATACAATGAAAGCAAAGTAAGGCTGCCGGTGGCAGCTGGAGACTCCTATGTGTACGTCTGCCTTAAAAAAAATGTTTTTATTTTCAGAGAGGAGAAAGGAGGCAGGAAGAGAGGGAGAGAAACACTGATGTGCGAAGAGAAACATCCATCCGTTGCCTCTCCCACACGCCCCAACCAGGGACCTGGCCGCAGCCCAGGCATGCGCCCCAACGGGGAATCGAACAGGCGACCCTTCAGTTTGCAAGATGATGCCCGACGCACCAGTCATGCCGGTCAGGGCTGCCTTTCTTTCTTGTGTTTCCGTAGAAGGGTTCCTATCCCGTCTGCTCAACTTTTAAATTGATCGCGGAGACACACCAGACACCACCGTAGCTGAGGCCCTCTCCTATGCTTTCCTGAAGGCTGAAAACATCATTGGCAAGGGGACAGTTTGGGGGACCGAGGGCCGTTTACCGCCATGTAGGTGTGCCCTCCCACTCCACGGCCCCGTGGTGCACGCAAGGGTGCCCTCCACACTTTGGGAGACGCTGAACCTGCCACCCACGGAAATGATTTATTTCGAATGGGTTCCCCTTGCTGCTCTTGACTGAGCTCCCAGAGACCAAGTGGCTTCTGGTTTCTCCATCTCTGTGTCCCTAGTGGACGTCCCTTGTCACCCCCCCCCAGAGGGCTTAGTGGCACCTGGTGCAGGTCAAGCCCTGTGAGAAGAGTGGATTGGGGGGTGTGACAGGAGGGAGACACCATCGCCAGCCAGTGGTGGCACTTGGTCAGTGAACTTCAGCTGCGGCTCTTGGCGCAGGGACCTGGAGCAGAGGAGGAGCTGGCCCAAGGTCAGGTCCTGTTTGCAGAGAGTTTTCAGAGATATTTTGCATATCTAACTGGGTTAAAGCTATAAAACAGCTACACAGCACACTTAATAGCAGCAAAAATTTCGGAGTGGAATAGGCTTAAGTGAAAAGAACAGGGTTGAGAGTTTCCAGTGTTTTTTTCCATGAGGAATGTGAGCTGAGCCCCTGCAGCGATGGGACAAAACTGAGTCAGGAGGGGCCCTGAAAGGCTTGAGGGTCCACACAGGGACTCGTTGACGTGAAACACCCAGAACAGGAACTGTGCAGACACAGAGGGCGGACCAGTGGTCGCCAGGGGCTGGGGGAGGGGAACAGGGTTAGGGGTGCTGACTGCATGCAGGCTGTGGGGTTTCCTTTCGAGGTGCTGAGAATGTTCTAACGTTCATGTGGTATGTGAACGATATCTCAGTGAAGCTGTTACCACTCCCTCCCCTCCAAAGCCTTGGAGAAGCCGGTTTTGTAAACCAGCGGGGAGGGTGACAGTTGGCTCAGGGCGGTAGTGCTCAGCCCAGCCGCAAGTGCCCGCCACCTGGGCAGCCTCAGACACAACCGGGCTGCCCCTCCTGGACCACTTGGGCCACAGCTCCGGTGCGACTGGCCTTCCACGACACAGCCTCCCAGGTGACTCAGAGGCAGCGAGGCTGGGAACAGGAGCGCAGAGAGCCTGCAAAGAAAGGGGCACACTCCACCCAGACACCCGCCTCTGCCCGTCACCCTTTGCCCCTAACGCCCGCCTCTTCTCCACTTGGTGACCTTCAAAAACGGCAGCTACGCAAGGAGCTACAGGGCTCGAGGCCGTGGGTCACCAGGGAGACAAGAACCGAGACCGCAGTGAGCTGCGTTTCACACCCAGGGCTACTGTCAGTGAGGAACGGCAGGTGTTGGCAGGAATGTGCATCCCTGGCGAGGGGTGAAAGGCTGCAGCCACTGTGGGAACCAGTACACAGGCTCCTGGGAAAGGTGAACGTAGGCCCCTGGGGTGACCCCACAGCCCGCCCCAGGGGTGCAGCCGGAAGGACTGAGAAGTCACTCAAACTCGTGCAGACAGTTCTCACTTCACACCGACGGGTCCTCGGAAAGGCAGGCCTCAGGTGGAGGCCGTACTGCCGAGCGAGGGAAGCTCCCATGCAGCGGCTCACAAAACACCACCAAACTCCCAGATAAAGACCCAAAATGCTTCCGATACTAAAGATCGGGATGAATGCGAGCGACACGTACATTTAAGAGAGATGGAGAAAGGAAGTGCGATCGCTGTCTTCTTACCTGCCTGTCCAGGTCAGGGCGGCAGGTGGCCGGAGCCTCTCTCCGGGTGACGCAGGGTGCAGGGCGGGACCCACGCTGGACAGGGCGCCCCTCCATCACAGGGCCGCCCCTCCATCACAGGGCCGCCCGCACCCACACGCCCTCAGGCGGGGAGAACGCAGACACGCCAGCTCACCTCGCCTGCACATCTTTTGGGTGTGGGAAGGGACCGGACCCCCGGAGAAAACCCTCGCAGACGTGGGGAGAACCTGCCAAATCCGCACACACAGGGGCCCCGCCGGGAATTCTTCTTCATTAAAGTTGTAACAAAACGACATTTCTCAAGGACCTGCTGTGCGTGTCTGCTCATGTCCACGGCAGCAGCATTCGCAACAGCCACGAGGGAGAAACAGCCCGAGTGACCACCAACAGCGAGTGTGTCTTCGAGGTGTGGTGCGTGCACAGAGCAGAGCTCAGCCTTCACCAGGGTGGGTGTTCTGACACGCACGGCAACGTGCACGGGCCTCGCGGACCTGACACCGGGCGCAGTCAGTCAGAGGACAGACGTGGCGGGACTCTGCCTGGACCAGACGCCCAGAAGCCGCCAGCTCAGAGAGAGTCAGAGCCGTCTCCCAAGGCCTGGGAGGGGGAAGGGAGGCTGCCGTTCCGCGGGTTCGGCGTTTCCGTCTGGGGTGATGGGAACGCTCTCGCGGCGTGCGGTGGGGATGGCTGAACCAGACTGCACGTTAACGTGGTCGAAATGACGGATTTGCCGTGACCTGTGTTTTGCCACAATTTAAAAAAAACTTACGAGTGGAAGCAGGAGGGAAAAGCAGCTGCCAGGGCAGGCAGAAGGCAGTCTTTCCACACCCCACAGGGGACAGACCCACACCACCCAGGGCCGGTGCCCCCATGGGGCCGCTCACTCCATCTGCTGGTGCCTCGTTCCCGTTCCCTCGTCAGCAAAGGGAAGAGAACGAGGTGGCCCACCTTCGGGGGCGGAGTGAGGACCGAATAAGCGACTCTGGAACCCCGGCGTGCAGCCAGCGCTCAGGGATGGCCATGGGTAGTGCTGTCACCACGTCCACGGCGGCATGTGCACCTTACCTCTGCCCTCCGCTCAGAGGGCAGGGCGCGGGCGCATTTTGGGAGTGGTGAGAATGTTCTGGAATTAGACGGCGGTGATGGTTGCACAACCTTGTGAATATACGAAACACCACGGCGTTGTTCACTGTAAAATGGTGAGTTCTACGCTGTGCAAACTGTATCGACAACAGCAACAACAAAAGGCAGGTGTAATCACGCCGTTGTCCATGACACAGACGCGCAGCTTGTAATTTTCAAAGTGAAACGACCACCCACACTGGTAGGACACATTCGCCAATGACACACCTGCAACTGTTACACAGAACTTACAACTCTCACCACCACGAAAACAAACAGGCCAATTAGAACAGGCAGCACACCTGGACAGCACTCCCCAGGGGGACGCACAGGGGGCCGGCAGGCCCACGGAAGGATGCTCAGCGCCCCTGCGTTGCGCAGACACGCAGTTACTCGTAAGGGCCACGTATTCGCTGAGCGGCAAAGCCATGACCCCGACAGCGGGGAACGGCCGAGAGCCCTTCCCTGACACCCCTGCTCCCCTGCCATGGTGTCAGGGAGCAGTGGGCTGGGCCCCCGGCCCTCGGGCACCTCTGCCCCACAGGGAACGAGAGGCTGCAGCCTGACCCCCTCGTCCCGAGGCATGCTGACGGCCCGCTCTGAGGGGAGGCTGACCCCCAAGTCCAGTATGAAGACCTCTGGTGTGTTCAGCCACATGTGGGGCCAGGACCTGCCACCGCTGCTAGAAGTGGGGTCAGCCCGGGGTGGTCACCCCTAAGCAGGTGGCAATGAGGACCAAGCATTTGCCACCCCCAGGGTGGCCACGCCTGCCCACCAGCAGGCACCATGCAGAGCACGGGGCCCTTTTCAAGCACAAAACCAAAACCCTGGGGCCAGCCATGTCCTGCCTGAGCTGTGTCCACCACAGCCAGGTCTGGGTCCTCAGTGCACATGTGGCGGGCAGGGAGGGTGCTGGACCCGTTCGGGGAAAAGCCCCAGGCGAACAGGCTCATGCTGAAATAGACTCAGTTTCGCTGACCAGCCCCATACCCCTCACCCGCGAGCCCGTCCCCAGCCTCCCTGCCTCCCGAGTCACACACCTTCCTCCTGCAGCCGCGGCCCGCCATGTCCTTGCTGGAAGCCCTCTGTGTCTGGACTGGCCCTGCAGGGCTGAAGGGACAGAGGGCGGTGGTCAGTCAGCAGCTCTCCCAGGCGCGGTTTCCAGCCTTCCACCGACAGCTTTGAGGGGCCATGGTGGGGGGAGGGGGAGAGGCAGGCAGGCGCCAGCAGGTGCTCAGGAGGGGCACGTGCTTCGTGCCCGCCGTTAACCACAGTGGGCAGCACCTGCCTCCGAGGCCCACGGGGCGCACTCCACGGGGTCAGCTCTGCTGGGTCAGCACCTGCACACCTGGCTCAGGAAGCGTTTGCGATTGGGAGACCGAGGGTGGTCCTGCTGGCAGGGGGCACGTTCAGAGTCAAGCCCTTGGCCGCACTGAGGGCAGAGGAGCTGGGATGGAGGGCAGAGTCTGACATTTCTTTCCAACTACTCAGAGACCGCGGAATTCTAGGAAGGGGCTCAGGCCGTTTCCCCTCAGGGCAGGAGAGGCAGTTCCTGCACGAGATGCTCGTGTGATGAGGCAGAAGCCCGGTGAGGCCCTCATTGATGGAAAACGTGCAAACACAGTAGTGAGGTGGATGAGGGGGCGGTCTCAGGAAAGGGGAAGAGAGAACTGTTAGCCCGCATTTCAGTCTGGGGAACTCTGACACCCCCAGAGCGGGATCTCGGGGAAAACTGTCCAAAGCAATGAACAGGTCAATGTGATTGTGATTATTTAGGAAAGACACACAATATACTTTCAATAGCTCAACAAAGCATTTGATCTTAAAAAGGTGAGCTATCTGTCTCCTGAACCTTGTAGTTTAGCAGGTCTCATTCCCTTTTCAAGTCGGGAAGAAAGGGCAGGTGTGAGCTGCACCGGTGTGGGCTGGGGTCCTGGTGTTCAGGTGACTTGTTGGAGGGAGGAGAGGAGCCGGGCCTCTGATTCCAGCCCCCACGAAGTTTCTGCAGATATTTACTGCCCATCGTTGGCGGGACTGCCGGAGGAAACGGCGGAAAATGGCGTGGGGAGTGTTAGGGGAGGGGTTCAGTTTGGGATTTGCCCCCAACTCACTGTGCAACTGACCAGCTGGCTTCCCTCGGAGCCTCAGCGTCCTCATCTGTAAAATGGGGCCAGGAAAGAGGGCTTCGACGACCCCTTTTTGCTCCAGGAACCCAGTGGACAATTGTGAATAGTTTTTTTTTTTATTTTTTTAAATTTCAGAAGAAGTGCAGCCTTCTCCTTCCCACCTAAGTACTGGAAAGAAACACCCAGTTAGTTTCCCAAGTTAAGCAGGAATTTTTCCTTCTAAATGTAACTCGGATTCTGCTCTGAAATCAGCTTCCTGAGTTTCCCTCTCGGGACCCCAGCAAGTGCGTTTTCTCATTCCAGTGTGTTTTTCAGCATCTGTGTGTTTTTTAAGTGTTAGCGAAATCCATTTTTAGGGATCAAAGCATGTTTTTGAATGTAAGAATAAAAGATTTAAATATATTTTTTTTAAAAAAAGAAAAATGACAGTTATCAGCCCTTAGAAAAATCAGCTCACTTCGAGACCTCAGTGGCATTATTGCCTTCTTTAATATTGCTGACAGTCTCTTGCAAATGTATCACAAGTTGGCATTTATTAGTGCGCGGCACAAGTACGGGGCGTGTTATTTGATTTGAATAACAGCTCGGAGCTACAGTTTGAGTCCAGAAATATATTAGTCAGAAACAATCTCATTTAATAACACAGAAACTAATAAAAGAAAAGTATTCCAACTGATCCAGAATTGAATTTATGAATATTGCTTTAGCAGGATTAATGATCAAACCCCCAACCTGTTTGTCACCGCACAACCGATTTTTCCATTTAAATGCAAAACCAGAAGTCGATGAGTCCAAAGGACTGCAGATCGCTTTGAAGAAGACCAGTTCGTTTTACATGCAAGCTTCCAAATTGGCAATAAACTTTAATTACAGGGTCAGATAATCAAATTATAATCAAATAGCCCCACATAAAAACCTGTGTTGGAGATTAATGAGACACAAGCCTGCCACTCGGAATCACTGCACCTCCGTAACTTACTAACAGACATTTCATTTTCATTTAAAAGTCACCTGAAGGACTTTCTCCTCCACTTCCACCCAGTGGCTTAATTCGATTTAGAAAACAATTCATTCTCGGACCACACAGCCCCTCGGATTTTCCTCTGCGTCTCTCACCTCAGGGACGTCTGCTTTATCATCGACATTGGGGTTTCTGAATTGGCCCTATCAGACACCTTTCCTACTGCAAGGTGAGAGTGTATCTATCTGCCCGTGTGGGAAAGGACCTTCAACCCGGTGCCAGGGGTCATGTGGCAGAGGCAGCATCCGCACCCCAGTGTGGAGTGGCCCCAGGGATTTTGCCAGAGATGAAAGTGGGTGTGGCTTAGAGATACTTGCTGTTTTGAAATCAACAAAGACATTGCCAGTAAATGGTATCAACAGTTACACATGCTCTTCGTTGTCTCATTCGCTGTGAACAAGCAGAACTCTAAGGTGTGTTCTGTAGTTTATCTTTAAAAAAGTGGTTTCTTTGTCTTCTTCAGAGAGGTAGATTTTTTTTTTTTTTTTTTTTTTTTTATGTACAAAGGATGAGCCAGCTGCGGGGGCTTTTCTTCCTGGCAAGCAGGTGACTGGGACAGAGCCAGAAGACTGATGAGCAAGAGGGCTCACCGAGAGCCTCTTCTGTCCTGGACACGCTTTCCTAAAACATAGACTTTCCTGGAGCTTTGCCATGTTACCCTGTAAATGGGGTGCATAGCATCGGACAGAGCTGCCAGATAAAAGTAAGTTATTAGCGTAAGGATGTGCTGAATATTGCATGGGATGTACTTATACTAAAAAAATAAAATAAAAAAATCACTCCTTGTTTCTGTGAAATTCAAGTTTAACTGGACAGCCTGTATTCTCACTTGCTAAAGCTGGTGACCCCAGTCTGCAATCCCCCAAAATGATAAATGCACCCGAACGCTCAGAATCGGTGTCTTCTGACGCAGTCAACGGTGATTACCCCCACGCCTCCCAGACTTGCCCACCTGCCAGCCCTGAGACTAGTGGGAGCTTTCTGAAACTGTCGGGGCCCAGGCCCGTCCTGGCATTGCTGGTTCTGGAAGTCGAGGGTTTGGCCTGGTGGTTTGTAGGGTGGCAGCTCTGCCAGGGGGTTCGTGGCACTGAACTAGTTTGAAATACTGCAGGTGTCTCTTGTCACTACATCCCTGAGAAGCAGGTGGGAATGAGGTGCGGGAGACGAGGTGAAACACACTTTGGTTTCCAGCTGGGAAAACCCGGGCCCCCGAAGAGCGAGGGGCGCTGCTGAGCTGAGTGCAGACCGGCGGGCCAGGTGGCGGGCCGGCCTCACAGCAGAGCGCCCCCGACGGTCTGCGGCCATCTAAGTTGTTTCTGCCGGGGCCACCGTGCTCTTCGCCGTTTGGTCTGGCGTGCCCGAGGGTCCGACTGGGCGCCACTCAGCTGTGGGGGGTTAGTCACGTCTGGCTCAGGTGCGCCATCTGCCATGCGTTCTCCTGGGCCTCCAGCGTTTCCCGTGGTTTTGCCGCAGAGACAAAAACGGAGAGATGAACCGAAAACCTAGGAGAAGTTCCATCCATGGGGACAGGCCCCCGAGGTGAGGGCGGAGGGGGACCCCATGCAGGTGAGTGGCGGCACCTCCTGGGCTCCTCCTGTCAGATTTTGTTCGGATGTGATGTGAAATCCTACGAGGTCGACCTGGTCTGGTCTCGGAGGCCTCCTGACCCGGAGGTTTCACGATGAGGGGCTCACCTGAAGGACTGTCTGCACAGCGCTTATTAATGTGAAAAGCTGGGACTCTCCTGTGGAATTTATAAGCTATGGTTCGCTTATGTCAAAGAGGACCCTGCAGTCATTCGAGATCCCGGAGAAACCCGTGACGGCACGGGAGAACGGTCACCTCCCCGGGTTGGTGAGAACCTCGGGGGGACCATGTTCTGAGGGCAGGGTGGGTGCGGGGCCACTTTAAACGGTGAAGCGGGGTGGCCTTCAGTTGATAGGATTATGAACACTGTTGATTTGTTATTCCTTTTTGTCTTGTTTTCCAAGTTTTCTGCACAGCAAAAAGTTATTTTTTTCTACTACTATTTAAATTAGGAAATAGTTATTACACTTCCGAGGGGGGCGGATGGAACAGGGTGAGGCGTTTCGGACTGTTCCGGAGCTGACTTCCGGCCTCCATTCCATAGCAACGGCCCCGCATTCACGGAGTTTCGGAGGCGTGCCTGGCTCTGCCTCCACCCGGGTGGCCGGGTGTCCTCGGTCAGTCTCGTGTCCTCTCTCTGGGGCAACATCCCGGCCAACAAGCGGCAGCAGCAAAGGCCTCCGATGCACCAACGATGGGGTGTGTTTGGACCTGGCTTGCTGGGCTTGTCACAGACCCTGAGACGCAGCAGGTGCTCATGAAGCGTTTGAAACGCTTAATTTGAATGAAAAGAAAATGCAATCTCTCTATTTCGAGGGCTTTGTATTGGTTCTGTTGTTAAAATAGAAAAGAAAAAAGTGGGGGGGAAACCCATTTAATTCACTTCATAACAAACAGGTTTGAAACGGAAACGCCAAACCGATGTTGGCTCGAAGGGGTCCGGCATCTTCCGAGCAGCCGCTGCGGGGAGGCCCCGGCCTGCGCTGGACCCGCGGGCAGGGAGGGGAAAGGCCTTCACGAGCGTTCGCTGCTGCGAGCCTGCGAGGCTCAAGGCCAGGCACCGGCCGTCCTCCCACAGGCTGTAGATGGAGCCATAACCCTACTGAACGGCATCCCAGCTCGAGGGGGCGTGGGGGTTGTGCCGCCAAAGCCAGATGTTTGCGAGGTTTTCGACTTGGGTTTCTGAGTGCGAACAGCCAGGAAAGGAAACGCAGGCCATCTTGTCTTCTCCGGCGCTGGCTGGGCTGGGAGAAGCCGCGAGGCTGGCTGGGGTGGACCCTGCTTTCACCCCCTCCGCGGCTGTCACCTGCCCTCACCACCTCCGCCCTGTGACGGTCTCGGCTGGAGGGCACCCCGGGGCTGTCAGTGCCACCTGGGCCGGCCGGGAGCTCGTTTGGAAAAGCAGGCCTTGCACAGCCCGGACTCACCGGACGCAGCTCCGGGTGGTTGGTTCCACGCCCAACAACGGGCCGCCCTGAGTGTGAGCCCCGCCCTGGGCACCGCCTCCCCTTCCCCGCAGAAAGGCCACCACCTGACGGACTCCGGGTGGTCAGGCCTAGAGCCTCCCTGACGGGTTAGCTCATTTTTCCTTCTCTTCCCACCTGGGTGTTCTCTCTCTTCACTCTCTTCTTCCCCTTTCTTCTCTCTCCCCTCTGCCTTCTCTCCAGGGCCCAACCTCTTCTCTCTTTCTCTTTCCACACACATCCCCGGAAGCTGGAGCCTTGAGGCAAAGGTCAAAGGTTATCCCCATCCCACGGACCGGCCAACTATTCCCTGGCCCCTCCCTGCTGTTATTCTGGGAAGTCCCACCTTGGCCTGGCATTCCAGGGCAAGGGGTCTCCCACCCCCACCAGCCCCCGCCCGGTGCCTTTAGCGCAGGCCTGGGTAGGTGCGGCCAACCCAGCCTACCCTGAGGCCCTGCGCCCCCATGAGCACCCCTCCTCCACTGGCCGAGGCTTCACTCATCCTCTGAGGCCCAGGTCACTCGACGCACCTCTTCCATGCAGCCTGCCTTGCTTGCCTCCCGTGGGGGATTTGGAAGAAATGTGTTCTGTACCCGTGGTTCTTAGCAATGTTTAATCCAAAGGAAAGAATTTCTAACAGTGGATTTTCATATGTTTGTGGAGGGGGCTGTATTCTGAGGCGGGGAACAGGGTCAGCTACTCCATTGTGAAGGGAAACTGCTGTCCATGTTTTTCGCAACCCTTCTTGCAGCTTCTACACCAAATCCCTTCGCAAGCACTCAGAAAATTCGATCGTCCCCCCGGGCTCACCAGCCTCTCCCCCCTCATCCAACAACAGGGAAGCTGGAAGTCCGGTGGCAGCAGCGTGCCATGGCCGCTGGGAGGCTGCGCTTCCTAAAGTCCGCTTGGACTCGCAGCCCCGCCGGCTGCCCACAGGGGTCGCCCTTTGATTTGCTCTCAGGGGCGAGCCGTTCACCTGCTTTGCTCATCTGCGTTAGAAGCCTCGTGACGCTCAAGCTGGCTTTCAGTTTTCTGTTCTGAAACGATACAGATGTTTTGGAGGGACCCTGGACTACATTAGGCGACCGCTTTCAATTTCCCTGCGAGACATGTGGAAAGACTCACCTGCACTTCCTGCTTGTTTCCCGCGACTGCGTGACCCCGGTCGACGCCACACGGTGGGGAAAGACCTTGGAGGCACTCACTCAGCGTTCGGACACGTTTCCCGCCCGTCACGTCCTGCGCTGACCTTGGGCCCAGCCAAGACTCATGAAGACACAGGGCTCTGAGGCTCCGACCCGGCTGTGGAAACTGTCAGTCCTGGCGGTGGGGCGTGGGGGAAGTCCCCAAACACTGCGACGCGACGCAAGGGAGAAAGCCCAGGGGGCTTTGTCCCACCGGGGAGGTGCTCCCTCTGTGCCTGCCTGAGCCCACGGAGAGAGGCCCACGCCCACTGGCTCCCAGGCCTATTGTGTGTTGTGAATTGTCCCCTCGCAGATGTTTGACCTCCAGCCAGGTTCCGGAGCTGAGGGCGGAGGTCTCTCTGCTCCATGAGAAAGCAGTGCTTGCACACGAGAGCAGGTACAGGGAGACTGAAGACCGACAGGATCCTTCAGGGAGGGCGGCCAGCCCTGGGAGGGGAGCTGGGAAGTGGCCCGCCTGCCTTTGATTCGGGGCGAGGGTTAGCTGCGGAGGGATTTTAAAGGAAAGACTCTCTGGCTGAACGGAAAGCTGGACCCTGGTCTCTGGCAAGGTAGGGAGAGGGGTTCTGAGAGTGGAGAGAGAGAAGGAAGGAGAACCTTGGGCTGTTGGGGCGTGAGGCTGGGGGAGGGCGAGGGAAGGAATGACTCTAGAGGGCTTTTGCTGAGGACGGGCCTGGAATCTTTTTGCGCGTTTTCCTGTCGCCCGATGAAGATTCAGCTTCTTCTCGGTTGCTCCCCGCCACCGCGCAGGACACCGCCTGGATGCCACACCGACAGACGCCTGGGCCCTGAGGTGGCCCAGGCCTGTCTGGGCAACTAAGTTGCGATGTGCACCCTTCAGGGAGAAGAGGGGACAAAAGCAAACCGCATCCCTGGGCGACCGTGGAGCACAGTGCCCACCAACACGGGACCTGCAGCCTTCGGGGGAGGGTCAGCCCCCTCTTTTCTCTCTGACAAGGAGGGGGCGCACCGTGCGGGCAGCAGGGACGTGGTGCGGTGCGGGAGAAAGACGTGTTCGGGCAGGTCCGGGATTCCTCCGTGCTGGGGCCTTGGCAGGCTGACAGAGCTTCCTGGCACGGGGTCCTGAGCCGGTAAGGCCGGCTGGCTCCAGAGAGCTTCGTAAAGCTCAGGTCAGCCTGCGTCTTGGGGTCTTGTCTGCTCTCCGGGAGGTGATGGTGCTGGCTGGCCGAGTGCCGAGTGCCGGAGAGGCTCTTTCAAGCCAGCGAAGGCCCAGGGCAGAAAGGCAGGACTGGGGACGGAGCACGGCCAGAGCTGCTCCCTGGGCCCTAAGCAACTCGTCATCCCTGGAAGGAAAGACTCCCTGCTCACCTGGCCTGGAGACGGGAGGGCTCTTTTTTACCTCCTTCCCTTCTGTGAGGGATTCTGCACAAACCCAGCCCTCCCCGGGGGCGCTTGCTTCGAAAACACACCCTGGACCCAGCACACCCACAGAGGCTGCTTCCTGGGAAGTGAAGCAATGCTGTACAGCCCACGTTTTATGCAGACACTTAAGAAGGCCCACTTCCTGCCCCTCGGGTCCACCCCGCTCCAGGCCCGGCCTGGGGTTCCAGGCAGTGGGCCCCTTGGCAGAGTTCCAGCGGAGGGGACGCTTCTGCACTGGAGAGGCCTCAGCCCTGGTTTGCTTGACCAAGGCGGCCGCCTAAGGACACAACCCAGATGAAGAGAGTTACCCAAGACTTCGACTGTGCATCAGCAAAAAGAGAAAGGAGTTTTGCAATGATCTGCTGAGGCCTTGAGGAGTTTGGGGTCCTGAAGAAGGAGATGGGGGTGAAGGGCCCCCAGTACTGGCTTCTGTGGCTGGGGGCAGGGGCAGGCTGAGCGGGAGGTCCGATGAGATCGGGGAACGTGAGGGTCAGAAACCTCCAGCGTGGTGTCATTTCCTGCCTGGGTGGCCATCAGGAACAGTGACTGTACCACCTCCTGCCTCTCTGGTGGTCTCCCCCCGAGACCGGACCCAGAGGAGGGCCACCTGGGATAGGGTCCCCGGGAAGTGATGGTGCAAGTCCAGGCAGTGACCAGCCCGAATGAATTAGGAGCTGGTAAAAGTAGGGCCCAGACCACCGCACCCAGCGCCCAAGGTGCAGATTCCGAGCAAACCCCGTTTTCCTCCATCACCCGGGAAAAACAAATCTCGAGAGTGCACGAGGGAGGCCAGGAGGCCCTGGACCAAGTCTCTGCCTAGCACGGGGCTCGGGGCTGGGACAGGGCGAGGCCAGGGAGGTGGGTGAGGCGCTGGCCTCCAGCACAGTTCAGGCTGCGCCCAAACACTCAGCCACTAGGGCACATCATGTTCTAATGTGACATTAAACAAAAAGTCAAAATCAATACATAAACCTGTGATGTGCGAAATGCCAACATTTTAAACAAAATTAGAGCCGGTATGACAGATTTTTCCTTTGGCCTCAGGCTCCCGTACGGCTGGGCAACGCCTTGCTATGGATCCCGTCTTTATTCACGATCTCGATAATTTATTCGTTATGGATTTTTGGCATTGTGGTTTTTAAAATATTGCATCAACTTATGATTTATCTGATGGCTGAGATCGGGGCGCACCCTGAAACATGCCTCCGGCGCGTGCTTTTCCCTCCCCCGCCCCAGCCCTGCACGGGGCTGAGACACTGTGTTTGGCTTTGGAGAGAAGAGTATCCCACGGACCTGTGGCTGGCTCTGGGGTCCCTGTGGAAAACCTCGGAGGCTCTCGTTTACCACTGACGGCTGTCTCTCCTCCGGCCAGTTAGTGCTGTCAGATGACAAGAGAAAATAACTCAGTAAGCACGACCGATGTCCTTTATTCAAGAGGAAACAGTGCGGGGACTGGGGAGCACAGTGCCTCCCGAGCAGTGCAGCCCCCTTCCTGAGGGATTTGGGACGAGGGGCGTTTTCTCCAATGTTAGGAATGGGAACGAGGAAGCAGGGCGGATTCGCTGGGAGGTTGGGGGTTTCCTTATGGGGCGAGAAGGCCCCGTTTTCTGGGGGAAGGTGAGCTGGCTAAGCAGGATGGGTTGGAGGATGGGGACTGGGGTGTGTTAGGGTTCCTTGGCAGGCGTTTCCGGTAAACATGGGCTGACTGCAGTTTATGCCTGTGGCGGGGACTAGGCCGCTGGCGGGGGGGGGGGGCTCTGCATGGTGCATCCTGGTGAATGAAACGTCCTGTCTCAGTGCCCCGACTGGGACAAGCCCGTTGTGGGACAGGTCCCACACTGCTGTAGGCGGTGACGCTGGGGCCTCCCTGGGCACAGGCGACGGACACGGAGCCAAGAGGCCCACTGGTCCGGGAGGGGAAGTGTTTGCAGGGCGGTGGGTTGATCTGATTTTGCCCGGATGGGAACTCTCTTTGGTTCTCTCTCCCTGACTTCACCGTGCATTTCCAAACAACATTGTTTTCCGAACAAGCACCAGGACATCATACTTCCACACCCTGAGCTGGAAGTGCTTCAGGCCATGTTGTTCCAGTTCTTTTAAATAGTTCCATGTAAAATCAGACGTCAACTCTCTGACTAAACCCGTGTGGAAACACTTTTTTTTTTTCTTTAATGACACCAGTGACAGAACGGGTGGAAATAACATGAGCCCCTCTTGCTACAGAGCACAGTGGGTTAGCAGGAAAACACTAAGTTGTTACATATGTAACAAACAATTCTTACTGATGGTGAGAAAAACGAACAACAGAGCTTCCAGGGAAAGCGCAGCGGGAGGTGGGTTAGCAGGGAGAGTGACTCGTGTTTTCCAGTGGGGCCTGTTTCTCTCATACGAGGGTTTCGTTTTGTGTCTCGGTCAACACTGGCTTCGCCCACGTTTTCATTATTAAAGCCCGAGTTGGGTCCATCATTGCTGCGGCGTTTCAAAACCTCTGTTTAGCCAGCACACCACAAAAGAGATGGCATCACCAGGATTTGTGACTCGGGGATGTTGCCTGTGCCCCTCAGAATCCTGAAATTACGGGATGCTGCAGCTGGACGGGCCCTTGGGGACTGTCTGCTCCGATGATGCAGTCCCTGCCTTGGCCGCCCTGCACCCTCTCCACTTCGCTGTGATGAAACGAGGAGGAGGAAAAAGGACTCCAGGCAGCGCCACACGCAGCTGGCTTTGTAGGGACAAGCTGCACAAATGAACGGCTTCGTTAATGGATGTCGAGTGTGGCACAGGTGGCTTGGATGCACAGACCCCCCGGGGGTGCTCCAATCTTCGTTTCCCTCGGAAGACACCTCCGGTGAGCGTTGCGTCGTGTCTTCCAACACTTGAACTTCACACAGAGCGTGGGAGGGGCCCTTAAGAAGAACTCTTGGTTTGCTAACCGTGACCGAACTGGATTTTGAATGCTGCTGAGGCAAGTCACTTTGGAAGACCTGTGTGTCTGCAGACCCCAGGCCGGAAGACCTCCAAAGACATTTATCTTGAATGTGGTCAGTTCTTGAAAATTTCATGCACAACAGCTGCCGCTTGCTGTGATCACGCCTGCTCTTCTCTTGGTAAATGCGCAGGACAGAAGAAGGAAAGGCCCTGCCTGCACCGGGCCGGCTGTCCGCTGCGCTGAGGGCTGGGCCCCGCGCTGCCCACAGCCCCTGGCGCAGTGCCGGCCTCGTGCCTCTTTGCTGCCTGAGTTCCAGACTCGTTCCCTTGCAACCTTTTATTCCCCCCTTTTTTTGTAGTTGTTGCACTTGTTTATTTTGTTTTGAAAGCCTTTCATCACAAATACTGTGCATTCCTTTTAGGGGAATGAGAAAACACACCTAAAAAAGTTAAGAGAGATAGACATCGCCTGTAATCCCAGAGGTGGCCAACCACTGACATTTTGGAACATGCATTTCTAGACTGTGTGTGTATTTCTAGACATACGTACATATGTACACATACACACACGTGTATACACACACTCAAGCACGCCTCCTCAGTACCAAAGGTGGGGTGGCACTGTGTGTGCGTCTGTCAGGCCAGTGCGTCCCACGCAGCATGCCACCATCTCAGAACCTGAGGCGGTGACATTCCCGGGGGCTGGACTCCAATGAAATCTGTGTCAGGAGACTTTTGGGAAAGTGCCTGGCGGTGCTGGTCTAAGAGACACTGAGTGTGGTTGGACTGATGACCGAGGAGGAGCTCAGAGGAAATGGGGTCTCCTTGAAGGTGCCATCAGGAACTGACACATGTCACCTCGGCTGCCTTCTTGTGGTCAAAGCCGTCACAGGCCCAGCCCAGATGCACGGCACAAGAAAAAGGGACCCGCCTCTTGATGGGGGTGGGGTGGTCATTGCCCAGCCGCCCATAGTGATTTTTTTCCTATTGGTCCGTTGGCAGGAGAAACCCAAGGGGGTGGTGAACCAGGTGTGGCGTCCGTGGAACTCTGACTGCTGCCTTGGGTGAAAGGGCTCCCCCCTCGGAACCGGGACCTCACGGACGTCACCCAGGGAGACTGGGAAGCACGTTTCTGCCAGCGGGTGACAGGGAGTGGCGACAGGGGCTCTTCTGTCTTTCAGCTCCTGGGCCCACGCGCAGTAGCTGCTGGGCACAAGGGGCCACAGCAGCTAAGACTCAGTCCCTACACTGTGTCCTGGAGGGCAGCACCTCAGCCCACTGGGCTGCCTCCAGGCAGGCACCTCGGCTGAGCCTGTCACGGGCCATCCCGCCGTCCTCCTAGGCCAGTGGCTTCGGGGCAGGGATCTCGCTCGGCAAATTGGATGCTGTTCCAGCTCTGATGGAGGTCCAGGTAGAGAGGCCCTGTGGTCAGGGAGGGCGCCGGCGTGTCCAGAGAAGGTATCAGTTCCAGTGACAGTGAGTCCCTGCCTCCTCCTAAACAGGGGTGCAGTGTGACCCACTTGCCATGCAGGGCTGGCCGGGCCCCGTGAGAGGTGGCCCCAGTGTCTGTCTGTGCCTCGCGCAGGCTGAGCCTCCCAGGGTGCGGCAGCCAGAGCCAGCCCTGGAGACAGGGGGCCCGTCACATCGGGCCCAGGCACGGCCTCCCTCCACGCCCCTCGGGGCCCCCCTCACGTGCGTGTGTGCGGAGACCACAACTCACTTCCAGTGCGTCCCAACAGAATGGCCCCCGACCCTTCCACCCAACACCAGGCTCTTTCCTTCCTCCGCTTTCTAGCTGTTGTGCACGTCCTTCCTGTCTCATGAGCCATAGGCACGCGCTGGGGGGGCGGCAGGTGGCATGGGTGTCTGGGCCACCTGCCTGCGGGCCTTCCCTGTGCTCTCCAGACTGCCCTGAGGACCAGGCTCTTGGTCCCGGTCCCGAGTGCAGCATCTCACCAACAGACTGCTGTGGCGTGTGCACGGGCTGGGGTCTCCTCCTGGCGTGCAGAGCTGCAGGGCGGCCCCGAGGCAGAAAGGACAGGACACCGCGGGCACCTGGGGGAAGAGGGTGCCGTTAGAGCACGGTGAGCTGAAGCCACGTCCCCCCAAACCCCAGCTGGAATATGAATGCAACACGGGGGACGCGCGGCAGGGCCCAGAGGCATCCAGCAGGCACCCCATCGCATTGGGCTCCAGTTCCCAAGCTGAGGTTGGCCCTGACTGCCGGCTTTTGGAGAAAGCCCTGATCACACAGGGAAAGCAAAGCAGGAGACCTTGGGCGATCCGTAGCCATTGAGACTATGTGACACCCTTATACGTTCCCGTTCAACAAACAGCTCATGGCAGGCTTTCCTGGTTGTCTGTGGCTTCCTGCTTTTAAGGCTTTTCTGTATAAATATGTGGATTCCCCGTTCTATCCCCTTCTGTATTCCTGTAAGATGATTTTGCAGCCCCAAAGTACACTCTTCACAGTTCCTCCCGGATTTTAAAGACGGACAAATCCGTTCTACCGGTATAAACCCGAGGACATGGAGCGGGTTCCTGGCGTCAACCTCCAAGTCCCCAATTCCCCATTCTGAAGAAGCTGACCACAGCGTTCGTTAACCAGCGCTCCCGGAGAAGAGGTGTACAGCCCCCTCCAGCGGTCCTCACGGTGGCCGACCCGTGCTTGCTGCGCGAGGCGTCCTGGGTCTGGGCTCAGTTCCGCGTCACGAGCTGCTGTTCGGTCCACACGTCACTGTTCCGCACCCGCTCCACATCCTCGCGGGCAGTCCGGGTGCCTCCCTCCAGACCTCTCCCTGCTCACGCGACCCTCTTTCACTCGCACGCGCGCCGCACGTGCGCGCAGACTGTGCAGGGTTCCCCTTCTTCCTCGCGGCAGGATCCTGGTTTTATCTGCAATGCGCTGTGCTTAGCCCTGGCGGTGGGTGACGAGGGGCCCAAGACAGGATTGGTAACCTGTCCTGCGGAGTGCGTAGCCTACCTCTAACTAGCCCACTGGTAGCCATGTGACCCAGTTTTGGCCAATGAGATGTTAGCGGAAGTTGGTGGGTCGGGCTTCCAGGAGAACGTCTGATGACCGTTTAGAAGGGCCTTTTACCCTCGGCCCTTCTTTCTGTCTCTAACGCGCACGATACGTGTAGGGGCTGCAGCCATCTGTGGCCGTGCTGCGACAGGCCAGCCCAGTAGAGAGGGTGGGGCAGAAACAGAGAGCGTCTGGCTCTTTCAGGGCCCGCTGAGCTGCCGAACCGATGCTAGGAAGTGGCGGCATTCGGACCACCAATCAGAGAGGGAAAATAAGCCCCTGCTGGTTCCAATCACCGTTTGTCCGGCTTGCCACCACCTTGCACGAAAGCGCGTCTGATGCTACAGGTTGCACACACCAGCACACACACGATTTTTGATCTTCGACCCACAAACATGCCATCGTATTAAATACACTTACTTTATAGTATCTTGCTTTAGACCTTTCATAATGTGAAATGGAACTCTCTCCAAGTCAACGGGTATACCTCTAATTTATTATTAAAATACTTTATTGTCTTGAATAGGTCATTCCGGCACATGGTTCAGAATTCAAAACGTAAACATAAAAAATGGTGCGGCCACCTTGGGAAACTGGTAGCAGTGCCTCAAAGTTGAACACGGAGTCACCACATGACCTGGAAATTCCAGGGTGCATGCCCGAGTGATGAACACACGTCCGCACAACAGTGTGCACACAGCGGTTCGCGGCAGCACCACGCATCACAGCCCCAAGGTGGGAAACCCTGCAATGTCTCCCCACTGCTGAGTGGGTAAATAAAATGTGGCACATTCTTACAAAGGAGTATTACTCAGCCATAAAAAGAGCAGAACACTGATGCACGCTGCAGCATGGATGAACCTTGAGAACATCATGCTGCGTGAAAGCAGCGGAACCATGAGTGGCATGACTCCGTTTGCGTGACATGTGCCGAGCAGGCGACTCCGCAGAGAGTCAAAGTACGTTAGTGGTGGCCTGGGGCTGCGGCCGGGAGGCCGGAAGTGCAGAGTGATTGCTGATGTGCGTGCGGTTTCTTTTCGGAGGGCCCGAGGAGCTTCTGAAGTTTGATTTTGGTGAGGGTCCTGTAATTCTCTGACTACGTTAAACATCACTGAACTGCATATTTTAAAGGAAGGAATTTTATGGTATGTAAAATATATCTCAATAGAACCATTAGAAATATACAAATGGAATCACAGTAAAAAAATATTTTCCCCACCTTTTCTTCCAGTTCTCCCAGTTCCCTTTCCCCAAATTCTACTGCTTACCAGCTTCTGGGTATGACTTCCAAAGCTATTTTATATATATTTGGGACCATGCACATACGTGTTTTCACATAATGTACCGCACACACCCCACACTATTCTTTACCTTACTCTCTCACTTACACATGTGTCCTGGAGACAGACGCAGAGAGGTGGGCACCCAGTGAACAGGGGCCTGCAAGCCAAGGCGCGCCGAGGGCTCACCGGCAGCCACTGGAAATTGGGAGGCAGGCCCAGGACAGCCCCTTCCTCGGGGCCTCCAGCGCAGCACGGCCCTGCCCGCCCTCGGTTTCCGACTTCTAGCTGCCACAACTCTGCGGGTAAATTTCTGTTGTTTGAGGCCAAAAGCAGACAAAATGCCTCTTGGCGGTTATCGCGCGGAAGCACATCCGAGGCCGACCTCTCCTGCACGCAGCGGCCCAGCACTCAGCTTCCTGGCTGAGATACACCGCAGCTGATGAACTCCCGGTTGGCCGTCAGGGTGCTCCCAGTTCTCACTTTTTAAACAATGACAGAAGAACCATGTGCATACATCATTTCTTACACTTTTCTTTTTCCTATGAGTTGCTCTGTTTCTTACTGTTGTGTTCTTTCAGACCTCTTTGTGTAATAAGGAATTAGCTGTTTAATTTTTAGCGAACATTTTTCCTGTTTTTCATGTCTTTTGATGATTTTTTCTTTTTTTGCCATGAGGACACTCTTACTTTTGTGTAGTCAAATTTATTAGTATTTTCTTTTTAGGCTTGGATTTATACAGGTTATGCTCACTTAAAGAGTGTAAAAATAATTGTTTGAGTGCATTTATCAGTTCACTTTTTACATGTATTTATTGAATATATTTTAAGGTATACATAGGAATCCAAGTCATTTTTTTCCAGATGCCTTTTAAACGGTCCAACATAATTCCTGAGCACTTTGCTTCTCTCCCCTGAGTTGCTAGGCTACCTTCGATGGATAATGTCTCAAATGTATTTGGGTCTGTTTCTAGATATTCCGAGCCATGTGGCCTGCCTGAAATGGCGCATTGTATTTTTATGTGGTATTCAACGGTATTTGCTAATGCTTTAATTAGAATTTTAGCTTTAGTATTCATAAGTAAGATCAGGGTATAGTTTTCTTTTGTGTGTGTGTGCAGTATTTACCAGGTTTCTAAGTCTGCAAGTCAGAACAACATTGAAATTATTGAGTCTTTGAAGGCCTACAGAGTGTCTCCATAGAACCTTCTGGGCCTGCTGCATTTGGGGATTAGCTTTTTAATAATTGTACTTCTTCTATGGAAACTGATCCTTTAAAATTTCCGTACCTGTTAAGGTCAATATTGATGAGCTTTATTTTCTAGAAAATTATTCATTTAATCTAGGTTTTCAAATGTATCTGCATAAAAGTGTACAACTTAAGATTCATGATATTTTTCTTTTAAATGTATTTTATTGATTATGCTATTACAGTTGTCCCATTCCCCCCCTTTATTCCCCTTCGCCCTGTATACCCCTCCCACCCACATTCTACCCCCTTAGTTCATGTCCCTGGGTTGTATTTGTAAGTTATTTGGCTTCTACATTTCCTGTACTATTGTTAACCTCCCCCTGTCTATTTTGTACCTGTCACTTATGCTTCCTATTCCCTGGACCTTTCCCCCATTCGCCCCCTTCCACCTCCCACTGATAACCCTCCTTGTGATCCCCATTTCTGTGATTCTGTTCCTGTTCTAGTTGTTTCTTAGCTTATTTTTGTTTTTTTTTTTTTAGGTTTGGTTGCTGATAGTTGTGAGTCTGTTGTCATTTTACTGTTCATATTTTTGATCTTCTTTCTCTTAGATAAGTCCCTTTAACATTTCATATAATAAGGGCTCGGTGATGATGAACTCCTTTAACTTGACCTTATCTAGAAAGCACTTTATCTGCCCTTCCATCTGCTACCCACAAGCAAACTGGACCCTTCTGGCACTGATTCCCGGGTGGGTGGGACTGTGTACGTTCTAGAACCCTTGGGTCCCCACTAACGAGCTCTCCTGTGAGGCTGGGAGTCTCTCCTGCTGCCGCCGCAACCCCCGAGGTGTTTTCAGTCAGAGGTTTGAGGCTTCATTTCTGGCGCTGGAGCCCTGGGTTGTGGGTCTGTCTCGCTCCGCAGGTGTTCCTCCCGGTTTATCCGCACGCGAGTGTGCGGACCCCCGGTCCTCCAGCCGCCGCCTTTCCCGTGTTTCCCCGCCTTTCCCTGCCTTTCCCCTCTCCTGCCCGCCACCTGTTTCCACCCCTCCTACCGGTCTGGATGAGTGTTTCTTCTTTAACTCCTTGGTTGTCGGACTTCCATACAGTTCAACTTTTCTGTCAGTTCCGCTTGTTTTTTGTTGTTAAATTTGTTGCCGTCCTCCCTTCGGTTGCGCGAGGAGGCGCGGTGTGTCTCCCTACGCCTCCATCTTGGCCGGAAGTGGGTTCTTGGTGTTTTAGAATGGTGTCTGACTCTGTGTTAATCTCCGATTACCACGTTTTAATTTGTACTTAGGCTTTCACTCCTTTAAAATGATTCAATCTATTTTTTTTTTTACTTATTACTGCTTTTTCTTTATTATTTCCTTCTCTGTCCTTTCATTAGGTTTATTTTGCTCCTTTTCAAATTTTTGAGATGGATATTTATTATTATACTGCCATTTTCATTCTTATGTTTAATCTATACTTTTTCTTTTCCTTTGTTTTAACTGTATTTCAAAGATTCTGAGTGTTTTCATACTCATTATTTTTAAAAAGGTGTTTAATTTCAATTTTTATCTCCCTTTTGACTAAAGAATTATTTAATAATT
The DNA here is from genome assembly GCA_004027475.1 of Anoura caudifer. Classification (NCBI taxonomy): domain Eukaryota; kingdom Metazoa; phylum Chordata; class Mammalia; order Chiroptera; family Phyllostomidae; genus Anoura; species Anoura caudifer. The sequence goes on along the minus strand of PVKU01009872.1, from coordinate 25,598 downwards.
TTTAAATTTCCAGATGGAAAGGACCCTGTGCCTTTTGATTTTTATTTACTTTCCACCTTATTGCAATGTAATAAGACAATATTGTTGGTCTGCGTTATTTTTACTTAAAAGAACTTATTGAAGTTTTCTTGGTGACCTCACATGCGGTCAATTTTCATGAATGTTCCATGTGTATTTGAAAAGAGGAAATAGTCTCTTTGATAAGGGTAAAGAGTTCAATATGTATTCATCAGACCTGCCTTGGGATTATATTGTTTAGGACATAGAAACATATTTTCATCTTCTCAGATATCAAATTCTCAACCGCTGCTTTTTTAATGTGCATTTTCCAGGCATTGTTTTGCCGAGCCTTTAATTTTACTGAAGTTCGCTTTAGAAGTGTCTGTTACAATACAGAGTTGCCTTTTGCCCTGTAAAAAAATCTGAAAATATTTATTTCATCAGTTAGGAAGACCATTTACATTTATTGTTACAACTTACATGCTTGGTCTTCGCTCCGCTCTATTATTTCACATTATACTTACTGCACATATTCACCATGTGTTCTGCATTCCTTACCCTGTTTTCTTTGTTTTTTACTTTTAAAAAAATGTTGTTGATTAGAATGATTTGCGTTTTTGTTTTAGTAATTATCTCCCACTATATTTACATGGTATCTGTGTTTATTTAGGCTTCTGCTATCCGGTTCATCTGCTTTGAATGATATTTTTGTCACCTAGAATCTGTGTAAAACCTGTAAACTCATTCTACTTTCCCACTTCTTTTTCTCCTTTCCTCTAACAAAAAATTGTGTTATAGCTACTTTGTCGGAGCACATAATGGCTACATGCAAGTCTTCAACCCTATTCCCGTCAGGGTTGGGAAGCTCTGTAGTCATGTAGCCAGTGCTCACCATCAGGCCTCTCGGCGGTTTCCTCCTCCTCCATCTCTTCATAGGAAGAAGGTGGTCTTCGAGGGGATTCCTCAGGAAAGACTCATAGTACAACATTCCCTGAATCCTCCAATGTCTACAACTGTTTTTCTATAAACAAGCACATGGAAAGATGCTCAACATCATTCGTCATTAGAGAAATACAAATTAAAACCATAATGAGATGCCGGTTCACACTCAGGAATGGCTGTTAAAAATTAAAAAGAGGAAAATAACAAATGTTGCAACTATGTGGAGAAACTGGAACCTTTGTACCTTGCTGGTGGGGATGTCAAATGATTCAGTTGCTGTGGGAAAGAGTTTGGCAGTGCCCCAAAAAGTTAAACGTAGAACTGTCACATGACCCAGCAATTCCACTTCTAAATATAAACCCAGAAGACTTGAAAACAGGCACTCGAATAAATCCTTGTACCTAAATGCTCATAGCAGCACTTCTCACAATAGCCACAAGGGAGAAACCACCTGAACGCCCTTCAGAGGATGGATGGGTGAACAAATTGTACGTACACAATGGAACCACACTTAGCCATAAAGAGAAACAAAGCAGCAGTGTGCCCCACAACACCCATGGACCTCGGAAACGCTATGCTAAGGAAAAGCCAGCGCAGAAGGCAAGTTACACAATCCTATTTCTATAAAATATCCAGAAGAGGTAAATCCAAAAGTTGTTTTTCTGTAGCCTTGATACTTGAGGGATAGCTGAGTTAGATGGAAAAAAAAGAACAACACCCTTGGTTCATGCTGTGAGGTTTTTGATAAGAGTATTTCACTGCTGTTTGTTGTTTTGTAAGCTGCTCTTGAGAAATCTAATACCAACCAGATTTTCTTTGTAAATAACTTTTTTTTTTTGGCTTGGAGGACCAGAGGATTATTTTTTTTAAGTTTAATATCTAGTTGTTTTTTCAGAATATGCTTAAAAAGTTCACCATTTTAAAACAATATTCCTTTCAGGGTGGCCCTTTCAATATACACATTCATGCCTTCTTTTACCGCAGAAAAGCCCTCTTGAATTACTGCTTTCTCTGTGAGTTCCATTTCACTGTTCTGTGTTTCTCTGCAGCATCGCTAATCCCACTGGGCCCGCCTGCCGGTTAGAGCTGCTGTTTTCTCACCGGTTCTCACCACCTCTTCCTTCAATGCTATTTTCTTTCTTCCTTTCTTTTCACCCACGACCTGCCCTAGTCTCCTCAGTAATATTTCTTTCCTCTTAGGTACTTACAATCTAGCTATTTCAGGATTGAGCTTTTCTCCTTTTTGGATTTCTCTCCTGACATCGCCTCCTTGTCAATTTCTATTTTGAGTTTCACATTTCTGATCTGTGCCTCCTCATCTGCAATTGCTTATTTAATTACGGTTAATTCAGGTGGGGATGGGGTATTGTATTCCACTTTCTTTTGCGTAGGAGCTGGTGTTCTTTATGTCTTCTGGAGCTTGTCATCTACTGAAAACTCACTGCACTTTTACGAAATTTGAAGTACAGCATAAATTCAGAAAAGCAAACAGCTGATAACCCCACCCTTCACTGCCCCCGCCATCCTAAAAAGCCAGCGTCCGCACGGTCACAGCCCGGGCTCTCTCGCAAGACCGCTCACTGTCAGTAGTGTCACCCCTTTTGCCGTCTCACCAGAGAGTGACCCCGTTTCGGAGTGCCATCCTCATGTCCTGTTTCCTGGGGCCACTCCCAGCGTCTACTCAGCAGGGGCTCCCCAGGGCTCAGCCAGCCTGGACGGAGGGCCTGCGCACCGGCAGTTTGTCTGGGAAGCGACCCTAGAGAGGGGTGGGTGGGCTGGCAGGGGTCAGGCCCCAGAGGAGGGAGCCAGGACAAAGCTGTGGTAGCTGGCTGACCTGCGAGCGATGGGGCCTGTGTCTGCTGGAACCCCGGGGGCTCGGCCTCTGGCTTGTCAGCCTCAGCTGAGAGGGCACGTATGCATCCACTAGCCCCTGGCTCCCGGGGCGACAGTTCCCCTGGGGTGTTCGCTTCCATGTCTGTGAACAAAAGGTTAAGAGGTAGGAGGCAGGTAGGGCCCAAGGGCTGTGGCTCCCACGGGTTCAGCTAAGAACGCAGCTGTCAGCGTTCTCGTGCTTCTGATTGCTGATGGGATCTTCTCGTCGTCTTTGGATTGCCCTTGTTCTCCGACGGGCCCTAAGTGACTTTCTCTGTGTTTGTCCATCGTGGGCACGCTGGGCTGAGTCGTTCTCGTACCCACGCCTGATGTGTATTCTGCGAAATTCTTAGCCACCCTCTCTCACAATATTGATTCTAATTCCCTTTTGCCTGTCCTTCGATTATATGTATAATTTCCCACATGATCCCGTGTCCTTGAAATCCCCCCGCCTTTTCCACTATTTTTCATTTTCTTTCCATGCATCAGAATGAATGTCATCTTGACTTTTCTGAGTTTCCTCTCAAACTGTGTCTGATTTGCTGCTAGAACTGCTTGGTGAATCTTAATTTCAGTCACACTTACAAAAGTTCCACTTGGTTCTTTTTAAATGATGTCCAATTCCATGTCACATTTCTTAAGATGGCCTTCGAACTATGAACATGCTGAGTAGTTTTCTGAAGTCCAGAGATGACGGCTCCACTATCTGAACAGCTTAGGTTTCGCTCATCCTCTCGGCCCTCAGTTTTCACGCGGCCTCGTCTCCTTCTGCGCCCCGTCCGTTTCAGAGCGCACCCATGCCTGGGCACGGCCCCGCTCAGCTTCTGAGCCGTGACCCCTGCCCTCCGGTGGACAGATGCCCCTGTCATGCCTGGCCCACCCTCAGGGCTGTCCTCTGTCCCCAGACTGAATGTATAGTGTGCGCGCATGCGCGCAGTCAGCTTTTGTTTGTTCTTAACGAAAAGGGTGGTCCGAACTATTACATTCAACCATTATTAAAGTTGACCTCCATCCTTGTTTTATTTCTTAAGGAATAGGGACGCGGGATTCTTTTTCAATTAAAACTTGTCTGGATTCTTCTGCACTAGCTGGGGCAGATAATCAATCATAGAGGCAGGGGCGGGGCAGGGGCGGAGCCTGGGTGGCTCACAAGTTTTCTTAGCTCAATAGTGTCCTCTTCTGTTGCTACAGGGAAGTGCAGTTTTTCAAAAATACGTGACCGATGTTCATTGCTTCTTATGTCGTTTAATCAATCTTGTTTCTCTGGGGCTCACAGTTTCAGCTGGTTTCTTCTTTCACTTAGTGAAGTGAAACTACATCTCCAAAGTATACCTTGCCCTTGCAAAACGCAGGGTGTATTTTCAAGGCCACTACCTCCAGTCCTGTGTCCCTCAGCCCCTGACCCAACCCTTCCTCTCCTTTCCCGGTAGCCAGAGCTCTGACCCACGGGGCCTCATGCCTGGTCCGAGAATCGCCCCGTTCAGGGTCGACCCCTTCCTTCCAGGGGGGCGTGGTTTCTGCCGCCGCTAGAATCCTGTCCCCAGCGCCTCTCTCACGCCAGCCCTTGCTTTCCTCCACTTTGGAGGGGGCTTCTGAGCCCACTTACGCAGAAGCAGGGGTGTCCAAAGAGCAGCCTGGGACGGCTGTGAACGTGGCCCAGCACAAAATCGTAAATTTACTTCAACCATGATGAGATTTTTTTTGTGATTACGTGTTGTGAAGCATTTAATGTGTGGTTCGGGTCTTCCAGTGTGGTCCAGCAACACCAGAAGGTTGGACACTCCTGGAATTCCGTAGAATTTTGTCTCCTCATTCTTTATAAAAATGGTTATTTCTTGTCCTGTTAGGATCCAGAACAATAATCGCGCATATCGTAACTTTGAGTTCACATACTCAATCCATCTCTGTCTTACAGCTTGTCTTCCTCTCTGGTTTAGAAAAGTCTCCGAAATCTCTATGCTGCATGTGGTCTCTTAAGTGTTCCTTGAACATTTCTCGTATTTTCTCTTGTCCATGATGGCATCTGTAATTATGGCAAAAACACTTACACCAAATAAAACTCAGTTTTAGTAACACATTTCCTTAAGTTAAAAATTCATTATGCTTCAGTTCCTTACCAGTGATTCCTGAGAACTCTCTGAGTTACAGCCTCTCTTACTTCACTGTAAATAAAGTACAAGAAGCAGAGATACAAGAATTAGCTTGTTGTTTTCTCTTAGTTTCATAAGGGCTACGACTGACCCTGCCATGTTAAATTAAGACTGGTCTTTTTATTTTAATTTTTAGAGAGACCAGAAGGGAGGGAGAAAGAGAGGGAAAGAAACATCCATGTGAGACAGAAACACTGATCGGCTGCCTCCCGTACATGCCCCAACCGGGAAGGAACCTGCAACACAGGCGTGGGCCCTGACCGGGGGTTGAACCGGTGACCTTTCGCTTTGTGGGACAGCACCCAGCCACTTGACCTACACCGGTCAGGGCAAATTAAGACAGGTCTTAGCACAAGGATCATCTTGGGAAGGACGCTGGAGCAGGCACAGGCGCTGGCATCTCAGGAAGCGGCTGCAGCTCCCCAGGAAAAGGGGGAGGGTGCCTTCACTAACTAAAATGAGTAGTGGGAGGAGGTATTCGGCTGAATATGGGTGTGAACAGGGCAGACGACAGAAAAATAAAGATCAAGACGGTAAATTCAGTCAGAAAACTAATGGTGTTCAGTGACGGCAGAGACGAGAAAGGTGAACCTCAGCCAACAGTGAGAAGAGGCTGGGAGGCGTCCCCGGGCCGAAAGAACCGGACTCCGCCTCGGAAAACGGCAGAGGAAACGCCGTCCAATACCTCAGTCACTGCCACCGGGGGCGGGAAGGGCAAGAAGGCAGGTGTAACGATGCCGGGAACGGGGCCCCCCCAGGTGCCAGGTGCCAGGTGCCGTCTGCGGTTGCACTTCGACATGGAAGTGGAAACGCTATCTTGTGAGGCAAAAGACACCAGGATGAGATGTTGCCTGACGCCGTACCCTCCGTTTTTAAAGCCCTTGTTCCTACAGCTTCGATACGCCTTAGCTTTCTGGTCGGCCGGGTGGCCGTGTCCTGAGCAGAGGGGATGCCAAGCTGGCTTAGCTCCCACCCGTGGACCTCATGAGGCGTGTGGCCCGATCCGCAGAGACGCGTGGGTGTCGTCTGCCTTTGTGACGGCGGCCGCAGGCCTGCAGGCACGAGTGACTTCCTAGAACGTGCTCATCCTGATACTGTCAATCACTTGACGATTTTACGTCCCCCAGAGCTCTCCCTCAGTCGTTGTAAACTACACGAAGATGACATTTTATTGTCAAATTTGTTCGCAGACATGACTCACATTCTATCTAGTGCATAAGGAAATCATTCAGAACTCAGCAACACTGCCAGTTTGACTAAAAAAGTTATTTTCCATATCCACAAACATGTTAATCAGATTCTTGTTAGGACATGTGTGAGAAGTGGTTTTCGCTGTCACAGCTCCTGATGTCAGATTGCTGAAATAATTCACGTTTTGTCGTGGGGACGCGGGCGCACGCAGAGCCCCCCACGGCACACGGCTGCTCCCGGCCCGCACTTCTTCCCAGAAATTGTTTGTTTTCTGTGGCAAGAAATGAATGGCAGGAACAGCAGAACCTCGATGGGCTGTTCTTTATTTGATTAAATATATTCTCCATTTATTCTTTAAAAAACTAATTTAAGTTAAACGGCAATAAGCCATGATAATTCAGAAAACATGTTGAAACTGAGAGTGAAGAGAAATGTTCTCTGCGTAAACCACACTGTTAACCATAAAACCTCTTTGTCAACTGCTCCTTGTGGCAGCGGCTGGGGATCTGGGTTCTGCACCCCGTAGGCGCAAACCGCGCAGGACGCGCTCACCCACGCACCCGAGCGCCTCTCGATTTTCGTTTCCAGCTGGAGGCGTCACAGCGCCTGGAGCCGGGCGCAGTGCGCGCGCTCACACCAGGAGCTGCAGGTCACGCCAGCGTCACCTTCAACCGGGGACGCTCGCGCGGCCAGACCCCGCTGGCACCCTCCCGCCCCCCTCCCCGCTGCACAGAACGCATCAGGCTGCCGCGCTCACAGGGAGGAAACCCCGGCCCTGGCCCCGGGGGGCAGCGAGCTCCTCAGAGTGCGCTGGTCGGCACAGGACAGAGCGAGAAGCCGCCCTCGGACAGGTCAGCAGCCCAACGGGAGGGCCCGCAGGAGAGCACCCAGGCCACGCTCGGTCCACGTGTCAGCGGCGGTCCGGCCACTCGGGAAAACGAGATTTGCGAACGGTTACGCAGTGGGAGAGACTGTCACACCGGAAGAGCTGTCTTTGATGATCCACCACGGCGCACACGCAGGGGACAGAGCGAGGCTATGCCCCGATCTTACTGGGGGTGCACATCCCCCCCGCCGACCAGATCTCAGAAGTTTTCTAAGAAACCCCCCTCTCTCCACCGACACATAAGGAGTCAGCGCAACCCGGTCCTCCCCCCAACAGAAAGGGTATTTAGTTTGGGATGTAATGTTTTCAAATAATACAAACCTCCTGGGAGAATACCCCAGTAAATGTCTCAAAGACCGCTCGGTTAGTCCCAGGGTACGGCCCGGCTGTTTCGAATTACTGCAGGGGACCCGACGGGCCCTAATGACTCCGTCGCTGCATGAAAGCCAGAGCGAGCTGGGAGGGGAGGCCAAGAGCGTGAGCTCAGAGCCAGCTGAAGTGACAACAAACATGTGGCTGTTTACTGGGCTTGGAGAGGCTCAGGCCGCAGATGTTTGCGGCCTCTAGAAGGTTCCAGAGGAATGAGTTATGGTGAAGATTCGCAGAGTCTGAGGAGAGCATGATTCTTCTCAGGGATGGAAGTCCCCAGGCAGGGAGGCCCGCGTACACACCGACGCATCAATGCCGTGCGGATGCCGCTTCAAAGCCTCCCGGAGACCAGGGTCATTTCTGAAGCCGCTAGAGCACAGACGGCTCAAACCATACGCAGATATTCATACTTGCATTTCTGCATTATAGCTGCTTTTTTTCTCTGCTGAACTGTAATAAATTGTCTCATAATCTATTCCATCTTCTTGCCATTAGCGAGCTTTGAATGTTCACAAATAGGAGCAAAGAACTCATTTTCCAGAGCTTTAATCACACAAAGAGGGAATGCCTAATTCTCTAAATGAAATGGTCTGTGATCACTGAAGCAGAGATTTAATATATCACGGCAAATTAGGTAGATTTTAATAAATTACTTATCTCCCTGAATACTTTACATATGCTTAAGAAGGAACATAGCCTGTTTGCAAACAGTGAAAACCCGCAGCCTATAAAAATCCTTTGAAGAAAACGACAAATAAAAAAGTAAATTAAAAATGAAATGCATTATAGCCCAGACCTCTAGAGACAATTCCTTTGCAGGGCTGATTCACAGCTCCATTAAAAATATCAATTAAATCCTTCAGCAAGATCCGGCGAAAGCTAGCAAATTAACTTTCTGAGTGGCTTTTTGAGGATCTGGTTATCCAGATACACCCAGCATTGTACAAGTTTGATGTACATTTAAAAAATGATAAGCTACTCCTTTCAGGTCTAACTGAGCATATCATCCTGAGCCATGCTTTCAATAAGTTCTTTCCCTGTTAAAAGCTCAGTTTTCGAAGCATGAAGTTTGTATGTACTCGTACCTGTCCCCTCTCTGTACACAGTCCACACCTTCTGGGCTCCCATCGTCCACGTCACCAGCACAAACTCACAAAACAGCACAAACAGGAAGAACTGCAAGTTTGAGGAAAGGCAAACAGAAAACCTGCAGTAATTTAGTAAGTTGGTGCCAAGTCTCATTCTTTATATTTAATTGATAGCAACCGCAGGCATCAATGAAAACGCACAGTGAGCTGCAGTGTGCATAAAATGGGTATTAGCATTTTAAAGGGGAGGATTAACACATTAGTCCAAGTAATTTTCATATATTGCTTCTAATAAAATCTTCACAGTATAAAACTCCTAATGAGGCTGATCATAGGCATTCCACTTCCTGGGATGATGAGGGATAACATAAAAGTATTTCTTTTTCATAGCTCTCCCAAGATGTATGCTGCGGGCTTATTAAAAATAAAAATGGGACTTGCACTTCAGTGCTTCCTACGAAGTGCTGAGAATGCGGGTGGACTTTCTTGGGCTATCGTGCAGGTACAAATCACGGAGCAGGTGTTCCCTCTGCGGGGACCTGACATCCTGAAGGGTGGCAGCGTGGGAAGGCGGGGACAGAAAGATGAACGCGTGCGAGAGGACACAAACTGGGACGCCGCAGACCCTGCGCCTCCGAGGGCTTTCACGGGGGCATCTGCTCGGCGGCAGGAGGCGCGCTGGGGCGGCCTCTCAGGCCTCCAAGTCGTCTCTGTACTGCTCGTACACAGACCGGAGGGCCTGCAGCGCTTCGACCGTTACCCGGAGCTGGCCGATTCTTCCACCACCCGCTCGGGCATCCAACACTAGGGAGAAAAGAGCAGAAAAATGTTCCTGTCATTCAACCAATTTTTATTCAGGCAGGGCAGCTGAAACAGCAGTTAAAAAGATGAAAGTAACCGAAGCTGCCGCGTGTGTGCACAGACACGCATTTTAGATGCGCGGCGTGTTTGGGCACGTTTGGCTCAAGGAGCTAGAGCCGATGACGCCTGCCTCCCTGCCTCGTGGAGAGGCCGCAGGAGACCCACCCCCACACTGAGTGCGTCTCTAAGCTGGAGAGCAGTCAGTCCGAAAGGGACCGAGACACAACAAAGACGACTGTGCTCTAACTGTTGTGAAGAAGCTACCTGGTCCTAACCGGGACTGGGGGCTATCTTCCCGAGGAGCACGTTCCAGTCAACGTGACAGCAGGAAAAGCGAAACGGCGGAGTAGCGAGCAGCGAGGTCTGCGGACGGGCTCTGAGGGTCCCTGACCAACAGCACGGCGGGTGGGCAGAGCAGAGAGGCTGACCGCGGCTGCCCCGGGAGGGCCGCTGCCTCCAGTGGCCGACCAGAGGGGGCTGCTGGGCGAAAGCACCGGGCCCTCTGAGCCCTGCGGGCAGCAGGCAGCATGCGGACGCAGAACCTGCGACCCGCCTCTGCGCACCACGTGGACACTCGCTGGTGCGACTCCAGGCCCGAGTCCTGGACTTCGTGAGTGTGATAGCACTTAGGAGTCTACGTAGTTTCCTGTTCGTGTTCCTTGTGGTTTTACTTGAACTTTTTAATATGTAGGGGGCTGTGTGTGTATGCATGGGAGAACCTCCAAGCAGAGCCTGGGATACAAAGACACGAGGGGAGAAAGGAACGGGCAGGGACGCTGCAGGGCACTGGGCTGCGCGCTCCCGTCCCAGACTGACCAGCGCCGACTCGCGCGGCTTTCCCAACGCAGGGCCGGGGCGGCTGTCTGGGCCAGACCGTGTGGCCGCCCGCCGTCCCGCACCACCAGACCATGGGCTGCTGACCGGAACTGCCTGGAGCAAAGATTACGACTACAAAGCAAATATAGAGCACGTATAATTTTGGTTATTTTTGTCAGACCCTCTTGGTCCTGGGTGTCTTTAATAGGGTGGTTTAGGTTAGTGTTTTAATTCTTTCACCTTTTTCTTCTGCGGCTGCCAAAGTTCTGACCAACTGTCTTATAATTGGATATGCCTAGTTTATCAAAACTTCAGGACAGGTTTCTAATTTGGTTATTTGATCTAGTTTGATTACTTACTTGGCTTGATCATGACTTTTGAGCACTTTTCTAAAGAAGATTTTTTATTTATTTTTACAGAGAGGGGACGGGAGGGAGAAAGAGAGGGAGAGAAATTCCTGGTCCATGTGCCAGAGAAGCATTGACTGGCTGCCTCTCATGCACCCACAACCGAGACCTGGCCCGCAACCCAGGCATGTGCCCTGACCGGGAGTGGAACCAGTGACCTTGCAGTTTGCAGGACGTCACCCAGCCCTCGGAGCCGCGCCAGCCAGGGCTTGGCTTTTGAGCACTCGACACATACACAGGCCACGCAGCCTGACATGTGAACCATGGCTGGGCTGTGTGCCTGTCACTTAGGTGCTCGGTTCATTGTCATTTGATGCGCAGATAAATGAGCAAACCAATACGTGCGTTTTCCGGAGATGGCTCTGCGAACTTAGCAAACGAGACTGGGACTCAGCCTCATCTGTTCGTATACTGTGGAGAGCTCAGGCCACCCCGGTAATGGTTTTTGGAAGTCTGACTCCTAAAGAACAATTTCTTCAGCACGTTCCAAATATGTCCCCCAGAAGCGAGGGCAGAAGCGAAGCCTTGCTGGGCCCCACACCCAGTGAGATCGGCAGAGTGCATCGGTCAGGAGTCTCTGTCCTCCCTGGGTCTGGGGGCAACGGGTGAGCCGGACTCCTCAGAGCTGTTCCCTGGGACCCTGTCACCTAGCTGCACCTCTGAACTGAAGGGAAACCTTGCGAAGGCCCTGGAATACCCCCTTGGAGGGACAGGCCTTAGCTGAAAGGTGGCTTCACAGCAAGAGGCTCCCATAAACAACAGGAAGACGCCCAGTGGCCCAATTTGTCACATGCTACCACCCAGTATGTACAAAATAAATCATTCCTCGTGAAACACAACTAATCAACTAAATGTCCGTTGATTCAAAGGCAGGCAGAGGGGAAGGACGGAGGAGGGGTGGAGAGAGAGACTTCCAGCCTCAACAGGACGCCAGCTCAAGTTGCAGAGAGTCCAACTGATGTGTGACTCACTGCCCTCGCAGCCAGCAAGAGAAGGTTTTAATCAAGAGCGTGTTTCAGCAACTGCCGCCCACACAGACGGAGCCGCGCTCTGGCCCGTACCGTCGAGGTCTTGCTCCACGATGTCTCTCCCTTCCCAAAATGCCTCTGCGAGGTCGATGTCCGCCACGCCCACGTCCTCGCACTCCAGCTCCTGCTCGTCCTCCGGCGGGTCGCTGACCACAGTGAAGCGGATGCTGCGGAGGAAAGAGACGCAGGAATTCACCGGGGAACAAAACTCCCCGCAGGGCTTTTATCACTATGGGTGAAATCCTGAAACTCCCAATTATTCCAATAAAAAGACAAGGATACGAGGCTAGGTGAGCTATTATATGAACCACTAGAATTATGAGAGCACAGCACGCCTGCGAATGAACGGCGATCCACTTTTCTAAGCCCTGACCGACAGGGACCTCTCCAACCTGGAGGAGTCAGGAGGAGGGGGCAAAGCAGCAGCTCACCCTGTCACACAGCATCTGACCAGCCTCTGACACACATACTTGCAAAGCGAACAGGGTCCGGTGAATACAGACCATGCAGTTAGGGCGGCCTTTTCAATAAAAATGCAATCTTTCTACAGAATGTACAGCTTTGGAGTTGCTGAGCAGCATTTTCACCAACCATGTGTTCTATGAGGTGGAGAGATCAGGCTTCCTGAACCGTGGCAGATAAATGTTCTAGCTCCGCCCAGTAGAAAGAGGAAATATTTGTTTTCCTTCAGCAGTCTCTTAACTTAGAAGCAGCATCCAAGTTTCATTTCACTTTTAGACACGAACTGTGGGGCTCGCTGGAGCTGACTTGAGTTAGTGACATGTGTAGAGGTCAAACTCACTCGGATGAACCATACGACAGGAATTTCTAGAGAAGCTCTCTTCGGACATGTCTTGGCACCGCAGCGCAAACCGAGGATGCTTGTAAACTGCAATTTTAACCATTTTCAAAACATATCCATCCCACATCAGAAATGAAAAAAGAAACTTGTTTCTTAGGTGACATTCTCAGATAAAAATCTCAGTGTCTGGGCCTTGAAAAATATGCATAAATCATATCCTTTCCAAACACACAGGTAAACACCATGATACTTCAACCTAATTTGCTGGAAATAAGTGCTCAACACTTCACTCCGTTACTACATCCACGTTAGGAAACAGAGGTCCCTTACGCTGCAGCCAAAGGTAATGCCTGTTCACACAGGACTTGTGAGGGGTGCAGACCGGGGAAGGTGAATATGAGGTACGGCACACAAAGTACTATGACTTCAAATGAATATTTTTTAAAGTCTCATTTCAGTGTGTGGCCTCCCTTTTAAAGCGACAACTGTGTACATGCAGGTGTCGCATGGGGCGGGAGGCAGAGGCCCTTTGTAGAGTTCGCCGCACAGGGCACGTGGGTCTGCACACGCCAGGGACGAGGGCCCGGACCGCTGCGGCTGCGGCCAAGTCACCGCCAGCCCTTGGGAGGCTGCCGCCCGAGAGCGCGCGTTCTCCTAGACCAGGACGGGCCGTGAGTGACGTGGCCTCTGAGCCTTCCACTGGCATAAACACCGTCTTCTGGCCGTGGGAAACTGTACATGTAAACCCCTTATTTCTTCCTTAAGAAAACAATCCCGGCAAGGGAGGGAGGGACAGGGCCATCCTCTCCCGTGGTGGTCCCAGGAACGCACCGCCAAGACGTCACCAGCCCGGACTCGGTCCCTTGGCACCCGCCATCCCGCTGCCAGGACGTCTGGAGAATGGAGAATGACAGGGGCCCCGGCGTCTCTGTGGGCAGCTAGAGATTCGCAGGGAAACAATGACGACTAAGAGGGAGTCTCGGCAGTTACCACGGACTGTTTGTTTTGGAAAACAGTTTTCAATAAAATATGCTATTTACGGTAACATAAATGAGTTTATTTTTACTATTTTAAAGTACCCTCTGCTTTAATTCATAAGAGGAGAATATTGATTAAAGCTACATGAACGAAAGCTCCTGGGGGCCCTCAGTGATTGTGAATGGTGCAAAGGGATCTGGGGTGCTGGGGACTTTTTTATTTTTAAAACTATTTTGGTACAACTATGCAGATCTTTTGAGGAAAGGCAGGTTTAAAATTAAAGCTGAACTTGTTTGTTGAAAGCTAAACATTCTTGAGGAGATGGAACTTTCGCCCCCGTCGAGGAGTGCGACTCAGAGTGTGTGCTAATGTCCCAGTGACACAGTGCACACGCAGGTGGACGGACACGGCTGGACAGACGGCCGGGGCCAGAGCTCAGTCCTGGGCAGCAGACGACAGGGCCCGTGCTGTCTGGTCCTTCGTGTCCCGGGACAGCCCTGGTGGACGGGTGGTGGCTCGGGGGCCTTGGCGGAGGCTGACGCCCACAAAGGAAACGAGCTGGACTTGAGCGATTCTCCACCACCCAGGGACAGACGGAGCCCCGGGCCAGCTCGCAGGGCGTGAGCACACATTTCAGGGAGTCAACCGAAAAAGCTGCTCTCAGAGCCTAAGAGCTGAGAATTCCAGTCTCCCCTCTGGAAACGGGATAAAATATTAGTGTGGAAGCTCTTTGAAAAGCAGTAGGTCTTTAAGCCTCACCTCAGGACCTCTGTGGCAGGAAAGAACCCGAGTCTCTCTCTCAGGTGGTGGGGAAGCTCCGTTTCTGAGGCAGTGAGGGGCTGAGCCATCCTTGGGCCACAAGGTACGGAGGTGGGACCGAGGGCCCCCCAGACCCGCTGGGGGAACCCGCGCAGGGGTTCATGGGTGGTACTGGGACTCCTCAACCTGCATGGGTGGCAGCTCACACAAAAGTGTAAACTCACTGAGATCAGGTTTTTTCCTTTTTCAAAAGTGTATAATTTCTCTGCTGAACTAGAACTACAAAGTGTCCTGTTCAAGTTCGCCCCCCACCATGCATTAAGAAAAAACATCAAATGATGAATTATTATACCGTGATTGTAAAATAAATACCAGTCCGAAAGGCTGATGAGCTATTAAAATAACAATATTAACATTACTACTACTTACACCGATCGCAACTACCACTGACCGAGTACGCAAGTGCCCGTGGGGGCTGGTCTCGCGCGGTGTGAACCCGCTGTGATCTCTACCACGCCCCCGTGCGGCACCGCTACCCGCCTCACGGACAAGGAACATGGGGCCTGGGATCGTGTCCCAGGTCAGACGCCCAGCAAGTGACGGGGCAGGGGTGTGCGCCCGCGCCCTTTAGCCCTGAAGGGCGCCCTCCCCGCAAGCACAGTGAGGCTCCTTAGTGACACGTGGCCGGCAACGGGCTGCGCCACGTGTGCGGGCTGTCTTTCGCTTTTCGGGGCCCCACGGGACCCGTGCGGTAGCCTGTGCGGCAGGCAGGGCGACTGTGTTCCGGGGGGAGACCCAGGGAGGTCATGCGCTGACTGCTCGCCCTGCGCTTCCCGCCCCCGCCGAGCCACGAGACCTGCTTTCAGACCATCAGGGGATGGAGAGGGCTGACCGGTACCTTCTGTGGGGCATGTCTTGTTTCTGCAGCAGAGCTCTTAGGACGTCTCTCTTCCCTTGGTTGTTCTCCTTATCCACGCAGATCACTGCACCGAAGAGAAAAAGAAACAAGGCCACGCAGGAGGTCACTCAGGAATCGCTACATCGTCCCCTACTGGACCGGCATCAACGCCCATTCCGGAGGCGCAGTCCCGGCACCGCACTCGCACACCCGGGGAAAGGCAGCACCCCCGCAGCGAGCACCCCCGCAGCGAGCAGGCCCGTGACGTGGTGCCCGGTCCCTGGCAGGCTTCCCTGCGCCGTCAGCAGCCGCGCTGTCACTGCCTGCGAAAGCCGGAGGTCTCTATTGCTTTGCACTTCAGGGATTCACCGCGCCCTCCTCCGCCCACGAAGCGAGGGACGGTGACAGTGTATGGCAGGGCGCTTGTCCTCCCTGACAGCCCCAGTAAGTCAATCCCCCTCTGCTGCCACAACGTGCGGGAGGAGAGGCCTCTGGAGTGTTTGCTGGTGTGGGGTGGGGCACTGGGGAGGGCAACGCGGTGGAGGAAGGAGAGAGGCTTCTCAGGGGGTGAAGTGTGTCTGGCTCCTCGGGGTGCGTGCTGGCCTGCAGGAGCACCCGACCCGACCCAGCCGAGGGCTGAGACCACGAGTGCGCTGCGCCCCCCCAGGAAGGAGCCCACGGCCCCCAAGCTGTGTGTGAACGCCTGCACTGGGGGAAACGGCACCCCTGAGCGCGAGCACGCCGGTTTTCACCCTGACCGCTTTTTCTCGGCTCTCCAGCCTTTCAGCTGTGTCTCGGCTTCTGAAGACATTTCTTTCTCAGATGCCACTGGGGACGCAAAGGCGCCCCTGCGACCAGATCTCAACTCAGAGGCCAGCCCTCATCAGCAGCAGGCCCCGAGCGAACGACACACTGGCGGTGCCACGGCCAGGCTCCCGGGGGGTGGGGGGGGGTGCAGAATGTTTCCCGGGACAGCGCTCACTCAGTCTCACATTCTGACGCGAGCAGATGATCTCACCGTCCGGCCCCACTGAGCAAATTCTAACTGGGGGCGGAAGACGCGCCGGCACCAAGTTGGGCGCGGGAGGCGGGAGGCGCAGGCATCCGTGCAGGAGAGCGTTGGTGACGGGAGACAGACCCCAGGCCGGCAACTCTCAGTGCAGTGCCCTCTGCACAGGGCCATCAGTGCTGAGCGCGTGTGCCTAAGCATGCGGGTCTCTGAAGTCTCCAGAGCCTGCCCCCCTCCCCTCCGCCCTGTACCTCCTCCTTCCCCGGCTGGGGCCCAGGCCCTGCTGCTGTCTGCAGCCCTGTGGCAGCGTCAGCGCTCGGAGCCCGTGCCCGGAGCCTGTGCCCTCGGCGCGCAAGGAACCCCGTCCTCCGCTCACCCTTCCTAAAGGGAGCGCGCTTACAAACCCCGGGTCCAGGCCCCTTACATAACTCTCTTGGCTGAACACTTTGAAAAACTTTTCGAAAAAACTCAGGCTACTCAATAAGCTTCTCCAAAGGGGCACGAAATGAGAGCTCAGCTCTCCTGCTTGTACGAACCAGGCCTGGCCTGGGCAGGCGGACACAGCCCAGGGGTTCAGAAAGCTCGGAGGGAGGGCTCAGATGCAGGTTACGGAGTTCTCCCCAGTCTCCGACTCAGCAGGCCTGGGGCGGCCCGAGGACCTGCATTTCTAACGTCCTTCCGGGCGCTGTTGCTGGCCAGCACCCACACCCCGAGTGCGGCCGGTGAGCCCAGCACTCCTCTGCCCGGTTTTGAGTGGGGCTGGAACGAGCACCGCCGTTCCGAACACGTGGGAAACAGACACACGGTGCCCACCTCTGATCAGGTCACGGTCCTAAGGTCATCCACTTTGTCCTCTGAACCTTGATGGAAAAAGGTCTACAATCCCAAAAGTTCAGACACATCCTTTCAAAAACAACTCCGGTGGTTTTGGGAAATATCAGAACTCCCCAAAGGTAAGCTATTTACCTCTCATTTTCATCAGAAATCGCATCTGTTTAGGAACTCGCTAGAGCTGAACGGAAGCTTACCGAAGGCCTCTGTCTCAGAGAGGCACAAACCAGCAGCCCAAGTGTCAGTACCTGAGTTGACTTTGAAAGGTCTCTGTTAAAAACCCAGCCCTGGCTTCTGCCGCAGGGAGAAATGCAGGCGGTTTCACCGCGAAGGGTCGATGGCCTCCCCCCCAGAAAACTGTTGTGTTGGGGTAGCACCCTCCCCTCCGTTCTTGGGCCAGTCTCTCCTCTCCTTAGCGACACAACCTGAAGTTCTGCATCCTTCTCGCACTCCAAATAAAACTTCAATCGCCCCAAAAGACAGACTCTTCGGTGCTCAGAGACCAAGGACCTTGCTCTGTGAAAGTCTCGTAAAAACCCTGGGCCGTTTCATTCGATCTCTCCCCACCGTCAGTTCCCCAGACAACGCTCTTCAGACCCACCATCAATCTTTTTTCCAATTTTTTTTTTTACTTTCTCAGCAAAATTTTCAAGCCCAATAAAATACAGTTGTTTTGTTCTTGCTACTGTTGTCCAGCCATGTTTGTTCAGTGTTAGTAGCCAAAAGAAGGCATCTTGTTTGTGCAGGTGAAGCTGGTATTAACACCTCTTACTACAGACTGAGCTCGGTTATGAGCAATCCTGGGGACCAGCGGCCTCAACCTCCACTTTTGGGCACCTGACTTAGGCCTCCGAGTGCCGCTCCCTTTGAATGGGTAGATTCAAGCCGTAAAGCATCGCCACCAGGTTCAGGCAGCCCCCGCACCACGTGGTGCTCAGATAGCAGACAGCAGACAGCACACGCTAACTGTCCTTCCAAATTTCCCAGGTGAGTTCAAACATCGGTGTGGAAATGAAATTACTTTCATTACCACTGTATAAGATTTGGAAGATGTAAGCCTACACTGTACTGATCTTTTATATCAAGTAACGACTGAATGGTAAATTATTACAGTAATTAGATTAGATTGGTTACTTATTAACCAATGATTCAGGGAGGTTCCCCTGCAATGAAGGGGAGGTAAAGGTAACACTTTAAAAATAAAAATAAACATTTTCACTATATCATACTTAAGTGAAAAATAAAACCTACAAGGTTAATATTATTTTTTCTTAAGTTTGATGATGACCTAGGACTTCATTTCTCCAGATACAGTAGAAATAAAACAGCATTATTTTGCTTTTAAGCACGAAGTACATGCCTCTCCCTCAATTAATCTTAAAAATCCTACAGAGTCAAATCTCAATAGGCAGAAGAGATGAGGAGAGGTGAACACCATACTGAATTCACTTCTGACAGGTCACTGACTTTCTTGTTGATATCACACAGCCAGTTCACAGAAGTACAGCCCCTCTGAGAACACCACCTAGACAGCAGGGTACGTTGCAGTGAAAGGAAACCAAACGCACAGAAACAGAACCAGTGCCAACCAACCAACCAAGCAAAAGCCCCGCACAGACCCAGGCCACCAAGTAAAAATGTGCAGAAATCCAGGACCCTCAAGCGTGGATCTCTGGTCTCGCCCACGGATGCTTTGCGCTGCTCCATCGGCAAATGGAAACATCTGCTCCGGGGCCGGGCCAAGTTTCTCAACGTACAATCCATTTCTGAAGCACAGTTTTGTTCCCAGTCCAACCAAACTTTCCACTGCTGGCCTTTACAAAGAATTATACAGAAACCAGAAGAGTCTGTCATTTTCTTGGGAGTATCTTCGTTAAAATTAGTTGACTAAACAGTTCTTTCATTTCTAATAATATTTTGCTATGGTTTACTTTTCTGGTACTTTGCAGTGAAAACATCTATAGGAAGCTTGAGAAAATATTTTTGGAAATGCTTCTGTCATATCGAGTTGACGAAAGGAAGGAGGGATCAGATTTTTGCCCCGACCACACTATTTATTTCTCGTGTGATCACTCAACCTACCTGCTGTTACAGAACAACAGCGTCTGAGCTGGAATGGGTCTCGGAGAGCACGTTACTCAATAGGTAAGAAAGCAGGGAGCCCTGAGATGGAAACATCTTGCCTGGGTGCACCTAAAGCAGTAAGAATTGTGGCTGCAGGGAAAGCAGACCAGGTATCTAAACGCTCACGACTCCTGCCATTACTGTCTGAAGCAATAAACACATTTCTAAACACGCCAGCTTAAAAAAAACGTGGTCGCACGCATTAGCAGCACTGCCTGTTGGGCTGAACTGGCTCGGGGGACTTGCACGTCACTCAGCTGATGGGGAAAGCCCTAAATTAGGAGGGATTTACCCTGCCTGCTGCTGAAAATGGATGTGTGGGCAGAGCTGTGCCAACAGACCAAGGTCCCGAACACCCGGCACCGGGAGAGATGCGGACATCCGCTACAAAACACCCACGTGATCACGTCCATCAGCAGGGTGGGAAAAAAACTAGGCCCCCGAGTCATTCAATTCCACCAGGTTAATAAACTACCATATTTCCCCCTTGAAATACCATATTCTATCAAATTGACTGTAGCTCTAGGTGGCATTTTTAAGAATGACACCGCGAGCCAGGAGGCCCATTCGGAACATTGGTTCCCCGCTGTTTCCACTTTAACTTGGCATTGCTTCAGAATTTCCTTCAACTCTGCTTCAGCTTCTTTATTCTCATGCTCAGACGTGACTCTTCCCCACCTACTCTGACAAGACCTGGGGGCTTTCTAGGAGGAGGAGAGAAGCGTGCTTCCTCCTGGTCCTTCTGGCTCATCGGGAGCCGTACGCACCGTGGCTGTAGTTGAAGTAGACCCACTGGCCACGCTTGGGCTTGGGGAGGGACACGGGGGTCTCCTCGGCGGGGAGGCTGTAGAACCGGCACTCCACGAAGAGCCGCTGGATGGCTTCGTCCGCCATCACTCGGGAGTCACTGAGGCTCAGAGCTATGACCTCAATCCGAATCTTTTCTGATGTCTGTTAAAAAAAGACAACCCAAGAAAGAAACAAATGTAACAAATGAACAAAGAACCTTTTAATCTTTCTCACTACCAGCTTTCAACAAAGCACAAAGGCCTAAGGCGTTCTCTTTCGGAAGGCTGCACGCCCTGCACACCGCTACTTAGTTGCTCGTGATCAGTGATGCCCGACAGAGTGCGACCGGGTCAGATTCTCAAGCCCCAGGGTTTGAAGTTAATGGTGTCGGGGCAAAGTCTCCTGATTTACATGTGAGGCTACAGATGCCCCACCGGTGGTCCGCCAGGAGGGGAGATGATGAGATCTTCATCTGCACTTTCAGAATGACAAGTATCCCTGGGCCTTGTCTTACACTATGTAAGGAAGTTTGTGTTTATCGCTGCTGTTATTTAATCTGCAGTACCTGAGAAAGTTTGGGTTATTCAGAGATCAAAGCCTGTTGAATACTTTATAGCTATCATGCTAATATATGTAGCTCTATGAATCCATATTAACTAGAGCACAGCCTGCCCCATTTCATTCAGCACGCAGTTTTCAAACAAAAGAAATGAAGTTTTGATCTAATTTAATGTATGTTCTCACAATTTATTTTCACAGAATTAACAAATAAAATACGTTGTTGTTTGACAGTGCCCTTTGCCCTTTGATTCTTACTTAATGGGCTTCGGAGTCACAGACGTTGTTGCGGGGGTCACGTGTGTTTCCTGGAGAATGATTTAAAACACATAACAGACAATGACTCCAAAGTGAGGTTGCACCAAGGTGACACCTGAGTTACATGTTTGTTTTTATAGTTTTTGATAAAGGGGGATTTCTTTATTCCGCTTTATTATACTCAGAGGCATGCTGCTGGAAATTATATAACTTCAAATCATAATTAGAAGATCCTGAATGTTAGCCTTGTTTATATGACCAACTTTTAGAAATTCATTGTTAAATATAAATCAGCGTGGGAATTCACCATAGTGATTACTTAGGTATTTCAAAGCATATAATGAACCAAACTGAAAAGCACAAGGATCCTCCTGTAAAAATACCCTCATAAAGAACAATCTTGTTTGCTGTCCAACCCCCTCAATATTTGATGAAGTAATTTCACCCCCTTCTTCCAAAAGACATTTCCTTTTATTATGTATTCTAAGACACTTTAACTAAAAACCCAAATCTGAATATTTCAATAAGGTTATTTTATTATTCAGCAGATTCATGGAAATTTTACTGGGATGGCAGAGGAAACCCCGCACCACTCTGTCCCCACTAATGCAGGTACAAGGCTGCGGCTGGCAATATCGCCGGGATTAGCACAGTGTGATGAAATATTTAAGGGGAAATTTTTTCTAAAACCTAATAAATCAAATGACTGCCAAATGTCATTAAAGTGATGGTCTTTGACTTGAATATGCTTTTCATATTCAAATTCAAAAAGAAAGAGATGAAAGCCTGGAAAGGTTACTCGGTTTCAACTAATAACCTCGAGCCCTCCCCGCGCACGGGCATAAAAAATGAAGTGGGCTCCATTGTCTCCTCTCCCTCCAGAAGGCCCTCCTCTGCGTGCTGAGGACTGCCACGGGGAAGCAAATACCTTAAAGGATATTATTTTTTCTTTAAAATGTATTCTCGCTGTAAAAATACTGCACGCAAACACATTTGCAATTCCGGTTCGAATGCAGCACAAGGCACAGTTAAGTCTTGTACATAACCTGTAATTTGACAAACTCAGAATTATCGTAATAATATGCTTTACAAAACCTTCCTGCTTCTGCAGAAAAGAATAAAAAAAAGCCATAAAAAAGCAAAAGAGGTCCACATGGTTATTTTTGCATTGTGCAGATAGGCACTGAAGATTGTTTATCACAGAACCCAACAAAGAGAGAAATGAACTTTAAATAGCAGAGGGATCAAATTTATTTAAGGCTTATTTTATTAACAATATATTAACTGTATGATCTCTTTATGAAAACTTGCATTATTATGAGTATAGGCTGTCAAATAAGACGATTTACAAAAGTAATTCCAAGTAAAAGTAGGTACCTGGATTACAGCCAAACAAACAAACAAACCAAGAAAAACCCACCATATTATCCAAAGAAATCAAAGAGCTTAAAAATTCTTTTTATGACTCCTATTTTCTTTCTGGTCTTGTTTTGTTTTTTCTTTTTTAAATTTCCTCCCCTGGCCTTATTACTTCTATCATATGTCGTTTTTAATTCTCTGATATTACTGACAGAGAATGTTACCATTTCTTTGTTCCTTTGATACTACATGAAGCAACTAAACATAAATCCAAAACGGATACGTTTCAAGCAGTACAGACCTAGGGGAGGCATTCTCTGAGTAAAGAATTTTCCAAACATTGTAAATTTTTGGCCAATTAGTCAGCTTATTTTTCAACATTAGAACAATTCTGGTTGGATTCCTGCCCCCGCGAACCCAAGTTCACGTACACTCTGTACGGAGCGTTTGAAGAGCAAGCAGCACCTCGCAGCACAGCAGGCAAGGAACTCCGACTCAGTGTCAGACACGAGCTCTGTCCTCCCGCCTCCCCTCTCCTGTCTCCTTCGTCCTGTGTCCTGTCTCCACTCACCCGTCACCACCACCAGGGGACCCTGGGGCCACTCCGGCCCTCTCCATGTTCACGCCCACCTCGTGCCACGGCTCACCCATTCCTGTGCAACGTACTTCCTGAATATCTCAGCGATACATTGAATGATAAAAAGCTTAGGATCCTCTCAACACTGCGTCAGCGACTGGGGGCACAAAGACTAAACAAGATGCGGTTTCTTTTCTCAGTTTTATCTCTAGAGAAAGTTCTTTAGGTTCTCATCAGACCTGAGGGGGAACGAACACAGCAGCTTCCTAGCATTAGAAAGTTGAAACGTGATAGAGTAAGGAGGGAGAAAACAGCGGGCGTCAGAAAAGACCAGTGTGGTTGGTAGAGCTACGGGCAGACAGGCGGCCGTGCGGCCCGTCAGCTCGCGGCTCCGGAACGACCGATCATCTTGCTCACTGTGGCTCTGGTGTGGCAGGCGGCACGCACTCAGTGAACGCGTGGGCCCACTCCGTGGCTATTAGAGTGGGGAGGCTCTCTGCTCCCACTCCCTTGCCTGCAGCCCCCCTTATATTCTCGTGGCAGAATTCTTCCCTAAAAGCAAATCAGACACCACCTCTCTGCCTCCTTCCTATCACCCTACACCCTGGCTGATTCCCCAGACCTGAGGCATGCTGTTGCTACTGCTCAGCTTTTGCATCTGAAATCTTCTCCATCAGACAAACCTCCACTGACCTGAGGCCCTGGGCCTCACGTGCTCTCCTTTGACGAGCGTGCTACGGATCTCCAAGAGCCAGGTGGTGCCCCTCCATCCTCACCGCGCTGTGCGGTCACAAGGCACTACATGGACTTGCTTGCACGGCTGCCTCTCTGTATCCTGTGACCTCTCAGAGGCCAGGACCATCCTGCTCATGGTCAGCTCTTTAACATCCCCCCGCCCAGGAGCTGACTCAGTGGTACAGAGACAAGAAAGGCCGAATACCTTCCACATGGTCAAAACATCTTTTACGCGTTGCCAGAAGTATGTGAAACTGCGGGTGTCAGTGTTTCCTCCTTTAACAAATTCTTATTCTGTCTAGAATGGTTTGAGAAGTGGGTGGTTAGTCACTGTTGAAAAATATACAGAAATCTTGCTGTTCTAGGTTATAACTGAATACGAGTATGTCAAAGACTGGCCAATATTGCGGAATCTAGGTGGTAGGGTACTCTTCAACTTTTCCATATGTTTGAAATTTTTCATACTAAAAAAAGTAAAAAAAGACCAACGTTCAAGCAGGAGACCCGGAAGGGGAAACGCCACGCTGACTCAAACTGCAGCGACCGAGTGTAACCACCCCTGCCCAGAAGCACCAGGCCAACGCCCCGGGTCAGACCTCCCAGGGCATCCATCGGTGCCCTTCAGGGGCAGCAAGCTGGCCAGACGGCGTCGGCGCCGGGCTTTTCCTGGTCTGTTTCTTTGCTCTGCGGGCGGGCCTCTCAGGACCCTCCGCCTCGTTCGCCAGCCGGCCTCTGGGCATCCCTGGTTCACGAGATGTCGGCATCAGCACGTGGAGCAGCACGTGCAAGTCCTCACTGTGCTGAGCAGAAGCGGCCGCCGTGGCTCAGACCGGAGCGGCGGGCAGCTTGCTTCTAGCTGCCTGTACAGGTGGGACCACAGGTTGCCTGACTGACTGAACGGTCTACAGACGTGATGACAGCTGGTGCTGCTCTCGGGGGAAAAGCCACAGTTCTCACGGCTCTGGCTCGTTCCACCGCTGCTTCCTGACGGATGCCAATTCACGTCGCAGGCCGTATTTTTCCACGGTATTTACTTGGGCTTTCATTAGCATCCTTAAACTTTTTATGTTTTACTTCAGAGGATCGTGCTGAACCCTTCCTCTAGTTTCAACCGTGGCAGCAGCCCCGCCGAGGCTGGACGGTGAGACTTCTGAACACGGACCCGACAAGGCGGCCCCTAAGCACGGCTGCTTCCCCGACACCGGCCTCCAGGTCGGCGCCCGAGATGCGTCGCCCTCGGTTAGACCTCTGCCTGCCTATGGGGAGGTCCGTGTGCGTTTCATTTCACTCCGAATTTCTACAGTGGAAACGTTTCTTTAACTTTTTAAGTTACGAAGTATAGAAAATAATTTGGCATAGTCAAGGCCTCAACATTTTAAACAGATGTTACTATTTGGCTGTATCTGATTCAAACCTGTTTGTTGTTATTGTTGAAAGAGATAAAGTATGTCAGACGCAGGTGAAGTCCGCACCTGAATCCCCCAATTCCTCTCTGCGCCCTTCCTTGTTCCCCCCAGGGGGCTGCTGGCGGCTGCGGGTTGTGTATCGCTCCCAGACACACTTGTCTATTTCCACTACATACGTGCACGTCCATCAGCAGCATGTGGTGCTGTCTTGTTTTTAGGTTTCACGAGACTGGCACTGATCTCTATCACTCTGTAATTTTTGGCTTTTCCCCGCAATACCGTATTTTTGAGGTGCCTGCATGTTTGTAATTAAACTCGAATTCTTTCACATTAAGTGTTGCACAGAATTCCGCTTATGTCGCACGTATGGCCTACAGTCCACTTATTTATTTCTCTACCGGTGAACAATGAAGCCGTTTACAAATATTTTGCTCCTGCAAACGACGCTGCCTTGAACGTCCTCTCGTGCTTTCCCGTGAGTGTGATTCCCTTAGAAGGAGGGTTGCTGGGCAGCGAGCAGGGGACTCAGTGGCGGAGAGCTATCACGCGACTCCCCAAACGGTTACGCGAGTGTACACGAGGACTGTGCCCATGACCTGACCGTGTTCTGCACACGTGTGTGTGTGTGTGTGTGTGTAAATAAGTACGAACAAAGCCTTCCCACAGGAGTGGCAGGTTAGAGGACCGGTACTTTTTAACGGAACAGGAGAGAGAACATGGCAGTGGAGGATGAGGCTTGATGTCTGCGCCCCCTAAGAGCAAACTTTCAATTACAGGGAGTTCTAAGATAAGCTCAAACTCGCGGTAGGTACTGACTGAGCCATAGGCGATCAGGGTAGAAGTATATGCTGATTAATGCAGATTCTTTATTTCAGGCTGGGGGTGGGCAGAGTCCTCTCAAAGAC